>CAOCOZ010000011.1:0-62500 GCA_948252095.1 Dicycla oo | reverse complement strand
AACCTAACCTAACCTAACCTAACCTAACCTAACCTAACCTAACCTAACCTAACCTAACCTAACCTAACCTAACCTAACCTAACCTAACCTAACCTAACCTAACCTAACCTAACCTAACCTAACCTAACCTAACCTAACCTAACCTAACCTAACCTAACCTAACCTAACCTAACCTAACCTAACCTAACCTAACCTAACCTAACCTAACCTAACCTAACCTAACCTAACCTAACCTAACCTAACCTAACCTAACCTAACCTAACCTAACCTAACCTAACCTAACCTAACCTAACCTAACCTAACCTAACCTAACCTAACCTAACCTAACCTAACCTAACCTAACCTAACCTAACCTAACCTAACCTAACCTAACCTAACCTAACCTAACCTAACCTAACCTAACCTAACCTAACCTAACCTAACCTAACCTAACCTAACCTAACCTAACCTAACCTAACCTAACCTAACCTAACCTAACCTAACCTAACCTAACCTAACCTAACCTAACCTAACCTAACCTAACCTAACCTAACCTAACCTAACCTAACCTAACCTAACCTAACCTAACCTAACCTAACCTAACCTAACCTAACCTAACCTAACCTAACCTAACCTAACCTAACCTAACCTAACCTAACCTAACCTAACCTAACCTAACCTAACCTAACCTAACCTAACCTAACCTAACCTAACCTAACCTAACCTAACCTAACCTAACCTAACCTAACCTAACCTAACCTAACCTAACCTAACCTAACCTAACCTAACCTAACCTAACCTAACCTAACCTAACCTAACCTAACCTAACCTAACCTAACCTAACCTAACCTAACCTAACCTAACCTAACCTAACCTAACCTAACCTAACCTAACCTAACCTAACCTAACCTAACCTAACCTAACCTAACCTAACCTAACCTAACCTAACCTAACCTAACCTAACCTAACCTAACCTAACCTAACCTAACCTAACCTAACCTAACCTAACCTAACCTAACCTAACCTAACCTAACCTAACCTAACCTAACCTAACCTAACCTAACCTAACCTAACCTAACCTAACCTAACCTAACCTAACCTAACCTAACCTAACCTAACCTAACCTAACCTAACCTAACCTAACCTAACCTAACCTAACCTAACCTAACCTAACCTAACCTAACCTAACCTAACCTAACCTAACCTAACCTAACCTAACCTAACCTAACCTAACCTAACCTAACCTAACCTAACCTAACCTAACCTAACCTAACCTAACCTAACCTAACCTAACCTAACCTAACCTAACCTAACCTAACCTAACCTAACCTAACCTAACCTAACCTAACCTAACCTAACCTAACCTAACCTAACCTAACCTAACCTAACCTAACCTAACCTAACCTAACCTAACCTAACCTAACCTAACCTAACCTAACCTAACCTAACCTAACCTAACCTAACCTAACCTAACCTAACCTAACCTAACCTAACCTAACCTAACCTAACCTAACCTAACCTAACCTAACCTAACCTAACCTAACCTAACCTAACCTAACCTAACCTAACCTAACCTAACCTAACCTAACCTAACCTAACCTAACCTAACCTAACCTAACCTAACCTAACCTAACCTAACCTAACCTAACCTAACCTAACCTAACCTAACCTAACCTAACCTAACCTAACCTAACCTAACCTAACCTAACCTAACCTAACCTAACCTAACCTAACCTAACCTAACCTAACCTAACCTAACCTAACCTAACCTAACCTAACCTAACCTAACCTAACCTAACCTAACCTAACCTAACCTAACCTAACCTAACCTAACCTAACCTAACCTAACCTAACCTAACCTAACCTAACCTAACCTAACCTAACCTAACCTAACCTAACCTAACCTAACCTAACCTAACCTAACCTAACCTAACCTAACCTAACCTAACCTAACCTAACCTAACCTAACCTAACCTAACCTAACCTAACCTAACCTAACCTAACCTAACCTAACCTAACCTAACCTAACCTAACCTAACCTAACCTAACCTAACAAGCCCTCGCCCATGTCCAGAGTTGGGGTGTCAGAAATAAGCTGAGGTTTGCACCGCACAAAACCTGCGCGATGCTAATAACCAACAAGCTTAAGTACGACACACCATATCTGAGCATGGCCGGGGTAGACATTGCTATGGTAAGGAGTATGAAGTTGCTAGGCCTGACAATAGACGACAAGTTGACCTTCAACGAGCACACGAGAAACGTCTGCAAAAAGGTAGCGGAAGTCTACAAGCAACTTGCACGTGCAGCAAAGGTCAGCTGGGGTCTGAATAGGGACACAATACACATCATCTACACCGCCACGATAGAACCTATAGTCATGTACGCGGCTGGAGCCTGGGCTCCCGCTACGAAAAAGCTGGGTATACGGAAGAAGCTAGGCTCTGTCCAACGAGGATTCGTCCAGAAACTCTGTAAGTCTTACCGTACAGTCTCACTAAACTCGGCACTGGTGCTGGCTGGGATACTGCCTCTAGACCTCCGCATACAAGAGGCAGCCGCCCTGTATGAGGCAAGGAGAGGGTCGTCTCGGTTTGTGCCAGGAGACCGGGAGATTGAGAGTATGGTGAGATTTGCAGAGACATCTCACCCTGCCAAACAAATGGCCTTGGAGTTTGTATGCCTGGCAGATCAACAGCTTGTGGACAGCCAAAATGTGCAGGCAGTGCGAATATTCACTGACGGCAGCAAGATTGAGGGGAAGGTCGGAGCAGCATTATCCCTGTGGGACAATGTAGGCGAAGTCCAGAACCTCAAGCTTAGCCTCGCCGCGTACTGCACTGTCTACCAGGCGGAACTACTGGCCATTTGCAAGGCAACGGACGTAATCCTCAAGCGTAAAGAGATGAGCTATGGCTTGTACAGTGACTCAATGGCAGCATTGCAGACGCTGACAGGCCATGGTTCTCTCCATCCTCTGGCGGTCCGCGCCCGAGCAAATTTGGCTCGGGCTTTGGACCAGGATAAAGATGTTTCTTTGTTTTGGGTCAAGGCCCACGCGGGCTTGCCGGGAAATGAACGCGCGGATGAGCTGGCAAAGGAAGCGGCATTGTCGTCACGGAGGAAGCCGGACTACGACCTGTGCCCGGTTTCATTTATCAAGCGTCAAATCCGTTTGGATTCGCTTGATGAGTGGAATCGGAGATACGTGTCGAGCGAGACGGCCTCGGTGACGAAAATGTTCTTTCCGGATGCCGTAGCTGCCTACCATATTATAAAACAGGTGAGGCCAACAGGCGTACTTACGCAGGTCCTAACGGGGCATGGTGGGTTCTCAGAATACTTAAACCGCTTTAAGTGTAAGGAGAGCCCATCATGCACCTGTGACCCCAACATATCGGAATCAGTGCCGCACATTTTGCTGGATTGTCCAGTCTACGCAAAATATCGTTATAACCTGGAACAGGAACTAGGCGAAAGATTAAAGAAAGAAAGTTTAGGGGAACTAATGTCGAGGAAATCAAGAAATAAGCTAATTGCATACTGTGAGAAAATAGCACAAATAGTTATAGATAAAAACAAATAATAAAATAAAACTATGTTTCATAATATATTGTAAATATAATACTGTAAACATAGGACATAAGTGCACATTGTAATTAGAATAAGCAGTAGACCAATAGAAACTACATGTACTAAGTAGATTTAAGAATTAAGTGTAAGCTAAAGTAGACTAAGTAATAAATGTAAAACTAAGATAAGCTAAAAATGTAAAATAAAACCGAAATAGTATTATTTCCCCAGAGTTACATAAATAAAGAAATTAAAATAAGAAAGTAGAAGAATAGGGAATAGCAATAGTGGGAGTCCCACCCACGGCACAAATGGAGACGGATGAAAGAAAGATATAGTATGAAGCATGAAAGTACGAGAGGAATGTACTGCGAGAACTAGTATGGATGAGGATTAAAGGATTAAAAATAGGCGCCAATTACGTTGGCGGAACTAGTCCGAAAAAAAAAAAAAAAAAAAAAAAAAAAAAAAAAAAAAAAAAAAAAAAAAAAAAAAAAAAAAAAAAAAAAAAAAAAAAAAAAAAAAAAAAAACCTAACCTAACCTAACCTAACCTAACCTAACCTAACCTAACCTAACCTAACCTAACCTAACCTAACCTAACCTAACCTAACCTAACCTAACCTAACCTAACCTAACCTAACCTAACCTAACCTAACCTAACCTAACCTAACCTAACCTAACCTAACCTAACCTAACCTAACCTAACCTAACCTAACCTAACCTAACCTAACCTAACCTAACCTAACCTAACCTAACCTAACCTAACCTAACCTAACCTAACCTAACCTAACCTAACCTAACCTAACCTAACCTAACCTAACCTAACCTAACCTAACCTAACCTAACCTAACCTAACCTAACCTAACCTAACCTAACCTAACCTAACCTAACCTAACCTAACCTAACCTAACCTAACCTAACCTAACCTAACCTAACCTAACCTAACCTAACCTAACCTAACCTAACCTAACCTAACCTAACCTAACCTAACCTAACCTAACCTAACCTAACCTAACCTAACCTAACCTAACCTAACCTAACCTAACCTAACCTAACCTAACCTAACCTAACCTAACCTAACCTAACCTAACCTAACCTAACCTAACCTAACCTAACCTAACCTAACCTAACCTAACCTAACCTAACCTAACCTAACCTAACCTAACCTAACCTAACCTAACCTAACCTAACCTAACCTAACCTAACCTAACCTAACCTAACCTAACCTAACCTAACCTAACCTAACCTAACCTAACCTAACCTAACCTAACCTAACCTAACCTAACCTAACCTAACCTAACCTAACCTAACCTAACCTAACCTAACCTAACCTAACCTAACCTAACCTAACCTAACCTAACCTAACCTAACCTAACCTAACCTAACCTAACCTAACCTAACCTAACCTAACCTAACCTAACCTAACCTAACCTAACCTAACCTAACCTAACCTAACCTAACCTAACCTAACCTAACCTAACCTAACCTAACCTAACCTAACCTAACCTAACCTAACCTAACCTAACCTAACCTAACCTAACCTAACCTAACCTAACCTAACCTAACCTAACCTAACCTAACCTAACCTAACCTAACCTAACCTAACCTAACCTAACCTAACCTAACCTAACCTAACCTAACCTAACCTAACCTAACCTAACCTAACCTAACCTAACCTAACCTAACCTAACCTAACCTAACCTAACCTAACCTAACCTAACCTAACCTAACCTAACCTAACCTAACCTAACCTAACCTAACCTAACCTAACCTAACCTAACCTAACCTAACCTAACCTAACCTAACCTAACCTAACCTAACCTAACCTAACCTAACCTAACCTAACCTAACCCAGAAGAGCACGGAGGACTCCCTCTATGCACTAATGCAGCACATACGCACCAAACTGGATATGAAGAAGATAGTGGTTGTAGTATCTTTGGATATAGAGGGAGCCTTCGACAGCGCCTGGTGGCCAGCAATAAGGGTCCGTCTAGCTGAGGAAAAGTGTCCAATCGGCTTGAGGAGGGTCATCGACAGTTATCTGGAAAACAGAATGGTCAGAGTCAGGTACGCAGGTGAAGAGTTCGGCAAGGCCACAAGTAAAGGTTGTGTTCAGGGTTCCATAGGGGGACCAATACTTTGGAACCTTTTGCTGGACCCGCTTCTAAAAAGCCTTGAAGCTAGGGGCGACTACTCCCAGGCATTTGCAGACGATGTTGTCTTGATCTTTGATGGTGACACATCGCTGGAAATCCAGGGACGCGCCAACGCCGCTCTCGAGCATGCTTGGACGTGGGGGATACAAAACAAACTAAAATTTGCCCCGCACAAAACTAACGCAATGGTGATCACTCGCAAACTAAAGTACGACACCCCACGCCTAAGCATGGGTGGGATCGGCGTTGCCATGTCCAAAGAGATAAAAATCTTGGGTGTCACCGTAGACGAAAAGTTGACCTTCAACACTCATGTCGCAAATGTATGCAGGAAGGCGATAGGAATACATAAGCAGCTAACCAGGGCGGCAAAGACCAGCTGGGGACTTCACCCTGAAGTCATAAGAATAATATATGTGGCCACCGTGGAACCAGTCATCCTGTACGCCGCCAGCGTATGGGCCTCGGCTGTTGGAAAGCTGAGCGTCATGAAGCAGTTGGGAGTAGTACAGCGCGGTATTGCACAAAAGCTGTGCAAGGCATACCGGACGGTCTCCTTGAACTCTGCTCTGGTGCTGGCTGGGATACTACCCCTAGACCTCCGTGTCCGAGAGGCCGCATCGTTGTATGAGGCTAGGAGGGGGGTGCCTCAGCCAGCCCTTGGTGACAGGGGGGTCGAGCAGATCGCCTCGGTACTGGAGGACCCACACCCCGCGGAGCGCACTGAGCTGGAACTCGTCAGCTTGGTAAACCAAGAGCAACTGGATGCTCAGAATGAACTTGAGGTTCGTATCTTCACGGATGGGAGCAAAATTGGAGGCAAGGTCGGGGCAGCTCTCTCCATGTGGAGCAATAATGCGGAAACCAAAGCTCTCAAGTTAGCCCTCCCACATTACTCCACCGTTTACCAGGCCGAGCTTCTGGCGATATGTGTCGCAACCAGGGAGATACTGAAGCACAGCGCGCAATCGTTTGGAATTTTCAGCGACTCCATGGCGGCTCTCCAAACCGTAAAAAACTATGACCGACACCACCCACTGGCGGTGGAGGCAAGAGCTAACATCAGATCCCTATCTAACCAAAACAAGACCGTGACCCTGTTTTGGATTAAAGCCCATGCAGGGCTGGTAGGAAATGAGAGGGCCGATGAATTAGCCAAAGGAGCCGCTGAAACTTCCAAGCGAAAGCCCGACTACGACTTGTGCCCGGTTTCATACGTCAAACGATGCATACGCACGGCAACGTTGGACGAGTGGAACCGTAGGTACGGCTCCGGAGAAACTGCGGCAGTGACCAAATTGTTTTTCCCGGATGCGGTGGCGGCCTACAGGATAATCAGGAAGTGCAAAATAAGCAACGTTATCACACAAATCATGACGGGGCACGGTGGGTTCTCAGAATACTTAAACCGGTTTAAGTGCAAAGAGAGCCCATCGTGCATCTGCGACCCTGAAGCTGATGAAACGGTGCCACATATATTATTCAGCTGCCCTGTGTTTGAAAGAGACAGACTAGAGACCGAACATACGCTAAACACAAAACTTAATGCCGAGAATATGTGGAAAATAATGGAGAGTAAAAACAGAGAGTTGTTACTGAAGTATTGCGTGAAAATATGTGAAAGGGTAATAAAAAGGAATAAAAGTGCATAAGCAAAACAATGTTTACATAATATTATGTACAATATTAATGTCAAGCATTGCAAAATGAATCAATAATAATTCAGGACAAAATATGTAACTAGATATAAGAATAAATAAGTTTAAAACTGTAAATCCACAATAGCATTAACAAAATAGAAATAAGTAGACTAAGATGTAACTAGTCATAAGAATAAATAAGATCAAAATTGTAATCCACCATAGCAATAACAAAATAGATATAAGTTAGACTAAGATACCTGTAAATAATAAACGCCTTGTTGAGTTTCCCTGCTCCCAACCTACTAAAGATATAAAATGGTAGATAAATAACATAAGGGCGTCCTACCCTTATAGAAAGAAAGATGATCGAACGCAAGAAAGACAGAGTATGCAGAATGAAAGTGCGAGAAGAATAAGAGAGAACTGGAATGGATGAAAGAGCTTAGAACAGGCTCCGATTATGTTGGAGGTAGAGATTTAAAAAAAAAAAAAAAAAAAAAAAAAAAAAAAAAAAAAAAAAAAAACCTAACCTAACCTAACCTAACCTAACCTAACCTAACCTAACCTAACCTAACCTAACCTAACCTAACCTAACCTAACCTAACCTAACCTAACCTAACCTAACCTAACCTAACCTAACCTAACCTAACCTAACCTAACCTAACCTAACCTAACCTAACCTAACCTAACCTAACCTAACCTAACCTAACCTAACCTAACCTAACCTAACCTAACCTAACCTAACCTAACCTAACCTAACCTAACCTAACCTAACCTAACCTAACCTAACCTAACCTAACCTAACCTAACCTAACCTAACCTAACCTAACCTAACCTAACCTAACCTAACCTAACCTAACCTAACCTAACCTAACCTAACCTAACCTAACCTAACCTAACCTAACCTAACCTAACCTAACCTAACCTAACCTAACCTAACCTAACCTAACCTAACCTAACCTAACCTAACCTAACCTAACCTAACCTAACCTAACCTAACCTAACCTAACCTAACCTAACCTAACCTAACCTAACCTAACCTAACCTAACCTAACCTAACCTAACCTAACCTAACCTAACCTAACCTAACCTAACCTAACCTAACCTAACCTAACCTAACCTAACCTAACCTAACCTAACCTAACCTAACCTAACCTAACCTAACCTAACCTAACCTAACCTAACCTAACCTAACCTAACCTAACCTAACCTAACCTAACCTAACCTAACCTAACCTAACCTAACCTAACCTAACCTAACCTAACCTAACCTAACCTAACCTAACCTAACCTAACCTAACCTAACCTAACCTAACCTAACCTAACCTAACCTAACCTAACCTAACCTAACCTAACCTAACCTAACCTAACCTAACCTAACCTAACCTAACCTAACCTAACCTAACCTAACCTAACCTAACCTAACCTAACCTAACCTAACCTAACCTAACCTAACCTAACCTAACCTAACCTAACCTAACCTAACCTAACCTAACCTAACCTAACCTAACCTAACCTAACCTAACCTAACCTAACCTAACCTAACCTAACCTAACCTAACCTAACCTAACCTAACCTAACCTAACCTAACCTAACCTAACCTAACCTAACCTAACCTAACCTAACCTAACCTAACCTAACCTAACCTAACCTAACCTAACCTAACCTAACCTAACCTAACCTAACCTAACCTAACCTAACCTAACCTAACCTAACCTAACCTAACCTAACCTAACCTAACCTAACCTAACCTAACCTAACCTAACCTAACCTAACCTAACCTAACCTAACCTAACCTAACCTAACCTAACCTAACCTAACCTAACCTAACCTAACCTAACCTAACCTAACCTAACCTTTTTTTTTTTTTTTTTTTTTTTTTTTTTTTTTTTTTTTTTTTTTTTTTTTTTTTTTTTTGTCGCTGAGAAATGACATTACGCATCTCCGCTCGTCGGGGGACGACACGGAGTATGTGGGACTCCCTGCCAGAGTGGCAGTATACCCACTAAAACTCAGCGGTGTTCCCGCATCGCCGTGATGGGAGGGCCATGGGCAACCGGCTCATCCTTTACTTCCACAACCCTCCCGGCGCATGCCCGCCTACCTGGCGGGCCCCGCATGCCCCCCACGCTGGGGGGCTACGGGAATGACCGGGAACACCTGGCCATTCCCGTCAGACACTGATGGAGGCCTGTACAATACAGGCAAGGGTGCCCCCGCACCCGTTGCCTGCTGGCCTCCACCTGGGAGGAGTCGGAGATGACTGTCATACTGACGTCTTCTTCGACCCCTCCTCCGCCTTCGGAGCGGCGCCGCAAGAGGGTCTTCCTCCCGCGCGCGCTCCGCCGCCTCCTTCTGGGACATGACGTATTCGCAGAAGGAGGCGACTGCCGCCCAGGACCCCTCATCCCCCAGCATGGCGTTGATCAAGCCGGGGAGCGAAAGGTCCGTTCCGATCGCCGCTGTGAGACTGCGGCGCGGCTCGGACCACGACGGGCACACCTCGAGAGTGTGCTGCGCCGTGTCCTCCGCCGCACCACAGTCGTGACACGACGGCGTCTCCTCCCGCCCGATACGGTGAAGGTACGATCCGAAACAACCGTGTCCGGACAGCACCTGCACCAGGCGGAAGGAGAGGAACCCATGCGACCGCTCGAGCCAGTCTCGCAGGACCGGCCCAATCGCGTCGAGGGTTCGGCGGCCGAAGGCTGCGGTGGCGAGGTCCGTCGTCCAATGGACGACGATGGCGTCCCTCGCCTCCCGCCGGACGGCTTCCCGCTCTTCCGGGGCGGGGCGTTCTCCTCTCGCCCTCCGCCCTGCCGTCCATTCATACACTCTGGCGAGCACCCACGCCTCGAGTTCCCAAGGTGGGGTGCCGGCCAGAGCGCATGCTGCCGCGAAGCCCACCGTGCGGTAGGCCCGCGCCACCCGCTGGGCTATGGCCCTTTGGGGCGCCCGCAGGGCAGCGGCGTTCTCCCTCCTTTGGAGGGAGTCCTCCCAGATGGGCGCCCCGTAGAGGGCCATACTCTTCAAGATGCCGGCGTAAAGTTGCCGGCATCGTGCGCTGGGCCCCCCCAAGTTGGGAAGCAGCCAGGACAGCGCGCCCGCGGCCTTCAGCAGGCGCGACGACAGCCCGCTAAAATGCGGACCGAAGCGCCACCTGCTGTCGAGTACAAGGCCCAGATATTTCATCTGGGTCTTGACCTCGATTCTGACGCCCTCCACGAAGATGTGGGCGTCAGGTGGGGGGCGCTGCCGAGGTCCGTGGAAGAACACGGCCTCGGTCTTGTGCAGCGCCACCGTTAAACCTAGGCGGCGGATCCTCCCCGCGACCAAGGATCCGCCCGCCGAGGCCAAGTTGGCCGCCTCCCTGAAACTCCCCCCCCGGGCGGTGAGGAGAGTGTCGTCCGCGTAGCAAACGACACTCGTGCCTCGGAGGAGAGTTCCCCGCAGGAGCCAATCATAGCCGACGTTCCAGAGGAGAGGTCCTATGACTGACCCCTGCGGAACGCCGGCCTCAACGGCGTATCGCCGGACTTGGCCAGTCCTATTTACCAGGAGGATCGCCCGATCCTCCAGGTAGCTGGCCAGCAGACTGCGCAGGTATCGAGGCACTCCGTGGAATCGGAGCGCCTCTAGGATGGTGGAGTGGGGAACGGAGTTGAAGGCGTTGGCTATGTCGAATGACACAGCCAACAATCCGTCCCCTGCCTCCATCGCCTCCTTCGCCTGCCCCTTAAGGCAGGCCAGCGCGTCCACCGTGGAACGCTCAGCCCGAAAACCGAACTGAGCATCCGACAAGTCCGGCCCGATCCCGCGCAAATGGCCCTTTAACCGCGCAGCGATTATCCCCTCGAACATTTTGCCGACCTCATCGAGCAGAACGATGGGCCGGTATGCCGAGGGGGAGTCTGCGGGGCGGCCCTCCTTGCGAAGGAGGCACAACTGCCCCTCCTTCCACGGTTTCGGGAACCTCCCAGAAGCAAGGCATGCGCTGAAGAGGTCCCGAAACCTCTCCTCCATTTGGGTGGCAGCGATCGCCACCACCCTTGCGGGAACGCCGTCGGGGCCTGGAGCTGTCTTCTTGGCGCGGATATGGAAAATCGCCGCGCCAAGTTCCGACTCCGTGACAGGAGGGGGGGCCTCCTCTTCTTCCTCGTCGTCTGGCGGGGCTATAGCTCGTGCTGGGCCCATCACTGGCGGGGTGAAGTTGTTGTCCCTGCACGGGAACAGGGACTGAACCACCCCATCCAGAAATGCGGGCTCCAGGGTCTCGGCAACCGGGGGACCAAAGGGGCGCAATTTGTTGCGCGCCGCCTTATATGGTCGCCCGTAGGGGTCGTTGTCGAGACCCTCCAGCAGCTCGGCTCTCGCCGCGTCTCTGGCGGCGGCGATGGCCCGATCGAGGACCATTTTTGCCTCCATGTATAGCTCATAGAGGTGGTCCTCGTCGGCCCGGTCCCGTCGACGCCGCCGCCGGCTCCGCGTATAGGCCCTCCTTGCCCCCACACACGCTGCTCGAAGCCCCGCCAGCTCCACCGACCACCAGTACACGGCGCGTTTGGGTAGTGGTCGTCGGCGAGACCGAGGCATGCTAGAGTTGCATACCTCGGTCAGAGACTCCCTCAGTTGCCCCGCTACGGCGTCCACATCCAAGCCGGCGGTAGGCGGCGACAGCCAGTCCTGGATGAACGCCGCCTCCGCCGCTGCCTCCCTGTCCAGGCGGGTTAGGGCCCACCGCGGGAACGGTGATCGCCCCGAGAGGGGCCGCATCTCACCGGGGCCACTCGTGGAGATGTCGAACCGGATGTAGCGGTGGTCCGACATGGTCTCCACGAGGTCCACCCGCCAGTTCAACACGCGCGCGGCTAACGCAGGGGTGGCGAAAGTGACGTCCACTATTGAGCCACCCTGACGCCGCACGCATGTCTGGACGCTTCCTCTGTTCAAGAGGGAGAGTCCAGAGGAGGCAGCCCACATCTCCACCGCCCGCCCGCGTGCGTCGGTGGCCGGGTTGCCCCAGGTCACCGACTTGGCGTTCAAGTCTCCCAGCACGAAGACCTGACGCGGCGCTGCCCTGCCGACCACGGCGGCCAGGACTCCGAGATAGTTCTCGAAATCCTGGAGGGGGCGGTTTGGGGAGAAATAGACGCCCACGAGGGCTATCTCTCCCCACGCGGCGGCCACGTATCCCGGTCCCCTCTCTAATAGCGAGAGGGGAGGGGAGTCTGTGGAGGACCGCGCCGCTAGTGCCACCAAGCCGTCCTCGTCACCCAGCCAACTGCCGGGGATCGAGTAGGGCTCGGCGACCACCGCTACGTTCACCAACCACTCAGCCATGGCCTGCACCAGCAGGTCCTGGGCCGCTCTGCAGTGGTTGGTGTTCGCCTGGAGGATGCGGTAGTCGGAAACCATTATTCCGACATCGCACCCCCCTCCTCAGCAACCGCCGCTGGAGCTGCAGCGGCGACGACGGTGGCGGCGGTGGTGGCAACAGGGCGAACCTGCGCCGGCACTATGCCCTTCCTCACGGGGGGCTTGCAGCTCCTGCCCGTCATCCTGTGGTCCGCGGGGCGGCCACTGGCGGCACACGCCGTGCAGTGTGGCGTGGTGGCGCGGCAGGTGACACTCTTGTGTCCCTCTTGCCCGCACTGGTAGCACGTGTCTCCCCAGTCAAACTTTGAGGGACACGTGGCTCGGGTGTGGCCGAACGCAAAACACTTGAAGCAGCGCATAGGCTGCTCTTCAAGTGGTCGGACCACAGCCGAGCTGAGTCCCACCAATAACCGTCCTTTGCCCGCAGCAAGGACGGCCCCAGCCGCGGCGACTGGGCACTCAACGCGCATGATGCCCATGCCGCGGCGCCCGGGCCTGATGGCTCCGCCTTTTAACGCGCCAGCGTCACAACCTCCAGCCGCAGCAACGGCCGCCACCACATCCTCCTTGGTGACCGAATCCTCCAGATCGGCCACCTCCAAGGCTGCGGTCTTAACGGGCCTGACGACCGTTGCCGCATCCGCGATGACCTCTTGCAACTTTGTTGCGAAGAGGTCCGCATTTGTGCCGCGTGTTTCCCCCGAGAACTCGAAAATTCGAGCCCCGGTTAGGGTTCGGCGGCACGTGATGTTGCTGATCCCCAGCTGCGTGGGATCAGCATTGGTACGAGCCCGTCTTAGGACGGACTCGTACGTCTCGCCCCGCTCCACGGCCTCCGGGGTGATGGTCACCACGACGGCCGCGGTTTTGGGAGGAACTAGCTTCCTCCCGCCGGCTGGAGCCCTTTTGGCTGCGGGAGCAGTCGCAGCGGGCTTGGAGGCCGACTTTTTACCCTTCTTTCCCCTCCTGACCACTTCCGTCCACGACTGGTTGGACGGGGTGGTGGAGGGAAGAAGGGCGTCTTCCTCCTGCGACTTCTGGGTGGCTGCTGGGGTGGCAGACGACCCAGACGCTCCCTCCGCACTTGTGGTGGGGGTTTGAGGAGCCACCTTAGTCCTCTTGCCCTTACCTTTCCCCTTGCCCTTAGAGGGCTTCGCGGCCTGGGGCTGCGCACACGATGCCGAGCCTGCTAGAGGCACAGGTTCCGGCTCCTTCGAAGGTGGACTCTTATCCGCCGCTAGCGGCGGTCGGAGCCGCCTTTCCGGCAAGAGCCGGTCCTCGATGCCTGCGAAGCAGGCTCTGGTGAAGGCCCTGTCCTCCATGACAACCTTGCGGATTATATCCTCAAGGTTGGAAGGGGAGGAGGAGGAGCCTCCTACTGCCGGACCTGGGGCAGGTTGGGCAGGCCGGGCCGTGGCCTCAGCCAGCTTCTGGTGTAGCTGGCTGTTGTCCGCTTGCAGGCGATCCACCCTTGCCTGCAGCTGCCGCGTCTCGTCCGTGGCCGTCCGCTTCACCAGCTCCAGGACAATGCCGTGCAAGCTGGCGGCCCGGCATTTGAGGGCCTTCTGGAAGGTCCCCTTCAAGTTGGAGGACTTTGAGGCGACCTCCAAGACCTCCTCCTTGTCCTCCTGCGCCATGCGCTCCAGTTCCGCCAGGGAGTGGTCGGCATACAGCACACTAGTTGCACCATAGCCAGACCTCGACCTGGCGATTTGCGCCTGGCGCTCCTTCGCAGCGACCCTCTCCTCCAGGTCTTGCTGCAATTGCGCCCTTTTCGCCAGATCTAGCTGGCGCTCGGCGTCCACCAAGCCCACATCGTGAGTAGAGGAAGTCGAAGCCTTTTTGGACTTCAACTTCCTCTTCGGCTTGCTTCTGGCCGACTCCGAGGAGCCCTCGGACCCGAGCCTCAGATCGGCCCCCTTCCGCTTAAGGCAGCCGCTTTCAGCCGCCGACGCGTCCATACAGGAGTCGTCGGAGTCCGACAACTCGTCTGGCCTGCTAAACAAGCTGGCCGCAGACGGTGCGCGGTCAGCTTCCGACGCCATAGCGTCGCCGGCGTGGCCCTGAGAAGGGCCGTTTGATTGGCCCTGAGAAGGGCCGTTGGGTGGGCCCTGAGAAGGGCCGTTTGAACCGCCCTGGGAAGAACGATTCGAAATGAATCGCCCAGAGGCGTCACGCATCGGTTTTGCACTCATCAGATTAAAATTAAAATTCGCAGATGTCCGCATAAAAAATCTACGATTCACAGCTCACTTTAGCCGCCGGTCTGCCACTCCGTTACGGTGGTCAGACACGGCGTTGCCCGGGGATCACGACGAGGACGTATAAGCTGTGGGGGGATCCCCAACCTTTTTTTTTTTTTTTTTTTTTTTTTTTGTCGCTGAGAAATGACATTACGCATCTCCGCTCGTCGGGGGACGACACGGAGTATGTGGGACTCCCTGCCAGAGTGGCAGTATACCCACTAAAACTCAGCGGTGTTCCCGCATCGCCGTGATGGGAGGGCCATGGGCAACCGGCTCATCCTTTACTTCCACAACCCTCCCGGCGCATGCCCGCCTACCTGGCGGGCCCCGCATGCCCCCCACGCTGGGGGGCTACGGGAATGACCGGGAACACCTGGCCATTCCCGTCAGACACTGATGGAGGCCTGTGCAATACAGGCAAGGGTGCCCCCGCACCCGTTGCCTGCTGGCCTCCACCTGGGAGGAGTCGGAGATGACTGTCATACTGACGTCTTCTTCGACCCCTCCTCCGCCTTCGGAGCGGCGCCGCAAGAGGGTCTTCCTCCCGCGCGCGCTCCGCCGCCTCCTTCTGGGACATGACGTATTCGCAGAAGGAGGCGACTGCCGCCCAGGACCCCTCATCCCCCAGCATGGCGTTGATCAAGCCGGGGAGCGAAAGGTCCGTTCCGATCGCCGCTGTGAGACTGCGGCGCGGCTCGGACCACGACGGGCACACCTCGAGAGTGTGCTGCGCCGTGTCCTCCGCCGCACCACAGTCGTGACACGACGGCGTCTCCTCCCGCCCGATACGGTGAAGGTACGATCCGAAACAACCGTGTCCGGACAGCACCTGCACCAGGCGGAAGGAGAGGAACCCATGCGACCGCTCGAGCCAGTCTCGCAGGACCGGCCCAATCGCGTCGAGGGTTCGGCGGCCGAAGGCTGCGGTGGCGAGGTCCGTCGTCCAATGGACGACGATGGCGTCCCTCGCCTCCCGCCGGACGGCTTCCCGCTCTTCCGGGGCGGGGCGTTCTCCTCTCGCCCTCCGCCCTGCCGTCCATTCATACACTCTGGCGAGCACCCACGCCTCGAGTTCCCAAGGTGGGGTGCCGGCCAGAGCGCATGCTGCCGCGAAGCCCACCGTGCGGTAGGCCCGCGCCACCCGCTGGGCTATGGCCCTTTGGGGCGCCCGCAGGGCAGCGGCGTTCTCCCTCCTTTGGAGGGAGTCCTCCCAGATGGGCGCCCCGTAGAGGGCCATACTCTTCAAGATGCCGGCGTAAAGTTGCCGGCATCGTGCGCTGGGCCCCCCCAAGTTGGGAAGCAGCCAGGACAGCGCGCCCGCGGCCTTCAGCAGGCGCGACGACAGCCCGCTAAAATGCGGACCGAAGCGCCACCTGCTGTCGAGTACAAGGCCCAGATATTTCATCTGGGTCTTGACCTCGATTCTGACGCCCTCCACGAAGATGTGGGCGTCAGGTGGGGGGCGCTGCCGAGGTCCGTGGAAGAACACGGCCTCGGTCTTGTGCAGCGCCACCGTTAAACCTAGGCGGCGGATCCTCCCCGCGACCAAGGATCCGCCCGCCGAGGCCAAGTTGGCCGCCTCCCTGAAACTCCCCCCCCGGGCGGTGAGGAGAGTGTCGTCCGCGTAGCAAACGACACTCGTGCCTCGGAGGAGAGTTCCCCGCAGGAGCCAATCATAGCCGACGTTCCAGAGGAGAGGTCCTATGACTGACCCCTGCGGAACGCCGGCCTCAACGGCGTATCGCCGGACTTGGCCAGTCCTATTTACCAGGAGGATCGCCCGATCCTCCAGGTAGCTGGCCAGCAGACTGCGCAGGTATCGAGGCACTCCGTGGAATCGGAGCGCCTCTAGGATGGTGGAGTGGGGAACGGAGTTGAAGGCGTTGGCTATGTCGAATGACACAGCCAACAATCCGTCCCCTGCCTCCATCGCCTCCTTCGCCTGCCCCTTAAGGCAGGCCAGCGCGTCCACCGTGGAACGCTCAGCCCGAAAACCGAACTGAGCATCCGACAAGTCCGGCCCGATCCCGCGCAAATGGCCCTTTAACCGCGCAGCGATTATCCCCTCGAACATTTTGCCGACCTCATCGAGCAGAACGATGGGCCGGTATGCCGAGGGGGAGTCTGCGGGGCGGCCCTCCTTGCGAAGGAGGCACAACTGCCCCTCCTTCCACGGTTTCGGGAACCTCCCAGAAGCAAGGCATGCGCTGAAGAGGTCCCGAAACCTCTCCTCCATTTGGGTGGCAGCGATCGCCACCACCCTTGCGGGAACGCCGTCGGGGCCTGGAGCTGTCTTCTTGGCGCGGATATGGAAAATCGCCGCGCCAAGTTCCGACTCCGTGACAGGAGGGGGGGCCTCCTCTTCTTCCTCGTCGTCTGGCGGGGCTATAGCTCGTGCTGGGCCCATCACTGGCGGGGTGAAGTTGTTGTCCCTGCACGGGAACAGGGACTGAACCACCCCATCCAGAAATGCGGGCTCCAGGGTCTCGGCAACCGGGGGACCAAAGGGGCGCAATTTGTTGCGCGCCGCCTTATATGGTCGCCCGTAGGGGTCGTTGTCGAGACCCTCCAGCAGCTCGGCTCTCGCCGCGTCTCTGGCGGCGGCGATGGCCCGATCGAGGACCATTTTTGCCTCCATGTATAGCTCATAGAGGTGGTCCTCGTCGGCCCGGTCCCGTCGACGCCGCCGCCGGCTCCGCGTATAGGCCCTCCTTGCCCCCACACACGCTGCTCGAAGCCCCGCCAGCTCCACCGACCACCAGTACACGGCGCGTTTGGGTAGTGGTCGTCGGCGAGACCGAGGCATGCTAGAGTTGCATACCTCGGTCAGAGACTCCCTCAGTTGCCCCGCTACGGCGTCCACATCCAAGCCGGCGGTAGGCGGCGACAGCCAGTCCTGGATGAACGCCGCCTCCGCCGCTGCCTCCCTGTCCAGGCGGGTTAGGGCCCACCGCGGGAATGGTGATCGCCCCGAGAGGGGCCGCATCTCACCGGGGCCACTCGTGGAGATGTCGAACCGGATGTAGCGGTGGTCCGACATGGTCTCCACGAGGTCCACCCGCCAGTTCAACACGCGCGCGGCTAACGCAGGGGTGGCGAAAGTGACGTCCACTATTGAGCCACCCTGACGCCGCACGCATGTCTGGACGCTTCCTCTGTTCAAGAGGGAGAGTCCAGAGGAGGCAGCCCACATCTCCACCGCCCGCCCGCGTGCGTCGGTGGCCGGGTTGCCCCAGGTCACCGACTTGGCGTTCAAGTCTCCCAGCACGAAGACCTGACGCGGCGCTGCCCTGCCGACCACGGCGGCCAGGACTCCGAGATAGTTCTCGAAATCCTGGAGGGGGCGGTTTGGGGAGAAATAGACGCCCACGAGGGCTATCTCTCCCCACGCGGCGGCCACGTATCCCGGTCCCCTCTCTAATAGCGAGAGGGGAGGGGAGTCTGTGGAGGACCGCGCCGCTAGTGCCACCAAGCCGTCCTCGTCACCCAGCCAACTGCCGGGGATCGAGTAGGGCTCGGCGACCACCGCTACGTTCACCAACCACTCAGCCATGGCCTGCACCAGCAGGTCCTGGGCCGCTCTGCAGTGGTTGGTGTTCGCCTGGAGGATGCGGTAGTCGGAAACCATTATTCCGACATCGCACCCCCCTCCTCAGCAACCGCCGCTGGAGCTGCAGCGGCGACGACGGTGGCGGCGGTGGTGGCAACAGGGCGAACCTGCGCCGGCACTATGCCCTTCCTCACGGGGGGCTTGCAGCTCCTGCCCGTCATCCTGTGGTCCGCGGGGCGGCCACTGGCGGCACACGCCGTGCAGTGTGGCGTGGTGGCGCGGCAGGTGACACTCTTGTGTCCCTCTTGCCCGCACTGGTAGCACGTGTCTCCCCAGTCAAACTTTGAGGGACACGTGGCTCGGGTGTGGCCGAACGCAAAACACTTGAAGCAGCGCATAGGCTGCTCTTCAAGTGGTCGGACCACAGCCGAGCTGAGTCCCACCAATAACCGTCCTTTGCCCGCAGCAAGGACGGCCCCAGCCGCGGCGACTGGGCACTCAACGCGCATGATGCCCATGCCGCGGCGCCCGGGCCTGATGGCTCCGCCTTTTAACGCGCCAGCGTCACAACCTCCAGCCGCAGCAACGGCCGCCACCACATCCTCCTTGGTGACCGAATCCTCCAGATCGGCCACCTCCAAGGCTGCGGTCTTAACGGGCCTGACGACCGTTGCCGCATCCGCGATGACCTCTTGCAACTTTGTTGCGAAGAGGTCCGCATTTGTGCCGCGTGTTTCCCCCGAGAACTCGAAAATTCGAGCCCCGGTTAGGGTTCGGCGGCACGTGATGTTGCTGATCCCCAGCTGCGTGGGATCAGCATTGGTACGAGCCCGTCTTAGGACGGACTCGTACGTCTCGCCCCGCTCCACGGCCTCCGGGGTGATGGTCACCACGACGGCCGCGGTTTTGGGAGGAACTAGCTTCCTCCCGCCGGCTGGAGCCCTTTTGGCTGCGGGAGCAGTCGCAGCGGGCTTGGAGGCCGACTTTTTACCCTTCTTTCCCCTCCTGACCACTTCCGTCCACGACTGGTTGGACGGGGTGGTGGAGGGAAGAAGGGCGTCTTCCTCCTGCGACTTCTGGGTGGCTGCTGGGGTGGCAGACGACCCAGACGCTCCCTCCGCACTTGTGGTGGGGGTTTGAGGAGCCACCTTAGTCCTCTTGCCCTTACCTTTCCCCTTGCCCTTAGAGGGCTTCGCGGCCTGGGGCTGCGCACACGATGCCGAGCCTGCTAGAGGCACAGGTTCCGGCTCCTTCGAAGGTGGACTCTTATCCGCCGCTAGCGGCGGTCGGAGCCGCCTTTCCGGCAAGAGCCGGTCCTCGATGCCTGCGAAGCAGGCTCTGGTGAAGGCCCTGTCCTCCATGACAACCTTGCGGATTATATCCTCAAGGTTGGAAGGGGAGGAGGAGGAGCCTCCTACTGCCGGACCTGGGGCAGGTTGGGCAGGCCGGGCCGTGGCCTCAGCCAGCTTCTGGTGTAGCTGGCTGTTGTCCGCTTGCAGGCGATCCACCCTTGCCTGCAGCTGCCGCGTCTCGTCCGTGGCCGTCCGCTTCACCAGCTCCAGGACAATGCCGTGCAAGCTGGCGGCCCGGCATTTGAGGGCCTTCTGGAAGGTCCCCTTCAAGTTGGAGGACTTTGAGGCGACCTCCAAGACCTCCTCCTTGTCCTCCTGCGCCATGCGCTCCAGTTCCGCCAGGGAGTGGTCGGCATACAGCACACTAGTTGCACCATAGCCAGACCTCGACCTGGCGATTTGCGCCTGGCGCTCCTTCGCAGCGACCCTCTCCTCCAGGTCTTGCTGCAATTGCGCCCTTTTCGCCAGATCTAGCTGGCGCTCGGCGTCCACCAAGCCCACATCGTGAGTAGAGGAAGTCGAAGCCTTTTTGGACTTCAACTTCCTCTTCGGCTTGCTTCTGGCCGACTCCGAGGAGCCCTCGGACCCGAGCCTCAGATCGGCCCCCTTCCGCTTAAGGCAGCCGCTTTCAGCCGCCGACGCGTCCATACAGGAGTCGTCGGAGTCCGACAACTCGTCTGGCCTGCTAAACAAGCTGGCCGCAGACGGTGCGCGGTCAGCTTCCGACGCCATAGCGTCGCCGGCGTGGCCCTGAGAAGGGCCGTTTGATTGGCCCTGAGAAGGGCCGTTGGGTGGGCCCTGAGAAGGGCCGTTTGAACCGCCCTGGGAAGAACGATTCGAAATGAATCGCCCAGAGGCGTCACGCATCGGTTTTGCACTCATCAGATTAAAATTAAAATTCGCAGATGTCCGCATAAAAAATCTACGATTCACAGCTCACTTTAGCCGCCGGTCTGCCACTCCGTTACGGTGGTCAGACACGGCGTTGCCCGGGGATCACGACGAGGACGTATAAGCTGTGGGGGGATCCCCAACCTAACCTAACCTTTTTTTTTTTTTTTTTTTTTTTTTTTTTTTTTTCGCTGAGAATTGACATTACGCATCTCCGCTCGTCGGGGGACGACACGGAGTATGTGGGACTCCCTGCCAGAGTGGCAGTATACCCACTAAAACTCAGCGGTGTTCCCGCATCGCCGTGATGGGAGGGCCATGGGCAACCGGCTCATCCTTTACTTCCACAACCCTCCCGGCGCATGCCCGCCTAGCTGGCGGGCCCCGCATGCCCCCCAGGCTGGGGGGCTACGGGAATGGCCGGGAACACCTGGCCATTCCCGTCCGACACTGGTGGAGGCCTGTGCAATACAGGCGAGGGTGCCCCCGCACCCGTTGCCTGCTGGCCTCCACCTGGGAGGAGTCGGAGATGACTGTCATACTGACGTCTTCTTCGACCCCTCCTCCGCCTTCGAAGCGGCGCCGCGAGAGGGTCTTCCTCCCGCGCGCGCT
Organism: Dicycla oo; assembly: GCA_948252095.1. Taxonomy (NCBI): domain Eukaryota; kingdom Metazoa; phylum Arthropoda; class Insecta; order Lepidoptera; family Noctuidae; genus Dicycla; species Dicycla oo. The sequence continues at coordinate 41,119 of CAOCOZ010000011.1, read as the reverse complement.
CCGCCGCCTCCTTCTGGGACATGACGTATTCGCAGAAGGAGGCGACTGCCGCCCAGGACCCCTCATCCCCCAGCATGGCGTTGATCAAGCCGGGGAGCGAAAGGTCCGTTCCGATCGCCGCTGTGAGACTGCGGCGCGGCTCGGACCACGACGGGCACACCTCGAGAGTGTGCTGCGCCGTGTCCTCCGCCGCGCCACAGTCGTGACACGACGGTGTCTCCTCCCGCCCGATACGGTGCAGGTACGATCCGAAACAACCGTGTCCGGACAGCACCTGCACCAGGCGGAAGGAGAGGAACCCATGCGACCGCTCGAGCCAGTCTCGTAGGACCGGCCCAATCGCGTCGAGGGTTCGGCGGCCGAAGGCTGCGGTGGCGAGGTCCGTCGTCCAATGGACGACGATGGCGTCCCTCGCCTCCCGCCGGACGGCTTCCCGCTCTTCCGGGGCGGGGCGTTCTCCTCTCGCCCTCCGCCCCGCCGTCCATTCATACACTCTGGCGAGCACCCACGCCTCGAGTTCCCAAGGTGGGGTGCCGGCCAGAGCGCATGCTGCCGCGAAGCCTACCGTGCGGTAGGCCCGCACCACCCGCTGGGCTATGGCCCTTTGGGGCGCCCGCAGGGCGGCGGCGTTCTCCCTCCTTTGGAGGGAGTCCTCCCAGATGGGCGCCCCGTAGAGGGCCATACTCTTTAAGATGCCGGCGTAAAGTTGCCGGCATCGTGCGCTGGGCCCCCCCAGGTTGGGAAGCAGCCAAGACAGCGCGCCCGCGGTCTTCAGCAGGCGCGACGACAGCCCGCTAAAATGCGGACCGAAGCGCCACCTGCTGTCGAGTACAAGGCCCAGATATTTCATCTGGGCCTTGACCTCGATTCTGACGCCCTCCACGAAGATGTGGGCGTCAGGTGGGGGGCGCTGCCGAGGTCCGTGGAAGAACACGGCCTCGGTCTTGTGCAGCGCCACCGTTAAACCTAGGCGGCGGATCCTCCCCGCGACCAAGGATCCGCCCGCCGAGGCCAAGTTGGCCGCCTCCCTGAAACTCCCCCCCCGGGCGGTGAGGAGAGTGTCGTCCGCGTAGCAAACGACACTCGTGCCTCGGAGGAGAGTTCCCCGCAGGAGCCAATCATAGCCGACGTTCCAGAGGAGAGGTCCTATGACTGACCCCTGCGGAACGCCGGCCTCAACGGCGTATCGCCGGACTTGGCCAGTCCTATTTACCAGGAGGATCGCCCGATCCTCCAGGTAGCTGGCCAGCAGACTGCGCAGGTATCGAGGCACTCCGTGGAATCGGAGCGCCTCTAGGATGGTGGAGTGGGGAACGGAGTTGAAGGCGTTGGCTATGTCGAATGACACAGCCAACAATCCGTCCCCTGCCTCCATCGCCTCCTTCGCCTGCCCCTTAAGGCAGGCCAGCGCGTCCACCGTGGAACGCTCAGCCCGAAAACCGAACTGAGCATCCGACAAGTCCGGCCCGGTCCCGCGCAAATGGCCCTTTAACCGCGCAGCGATTATCCCCTCGAACATTTTGCCGACCTCATCGAGCAGAACGATGGGCCGGTATGCCGAGGGGGAGTCTGCGGGGCGGCCCTCCTTGCGCAGGAGGCACAACTGCCCCTCCTTCCACGGTTTCGGGAACCTCCCAGAAGCAAGGCATGCGCTGAAGAGGTCCCGAAACCTCTCCTCCATTTGGGTGGCAGCGATCGCCACCACCCTTGCGGGAACGCCGTCGGGGCCTGGAGCTGTCTTCTTGGCGCGGATATGAAAAATCGCCGCGCCAAGTTCCGACTCCGTGACAGGAGGGGGGGCCTCCTCTTCTTCCTCGTCGTCTGGCGGGGCTATAGCTCGTGATGGGCCCATCACTGGCGGGGTGAAGTTGTTGTCCCTGCACGGGAACAGGGACTGAACCACCCCATCCAGAAACGCGGGCTCCAGGGTCTCGGCAACCGGGGGACCAAAGGGGCGCAATTTGTTGCGCGCCGCCTTATATGGTCGCCCGTAGGGGTCGTTGTCGAGACCCTCCAGCAGCTCGGCTCTCGCCGAGTCTCTGGCGGCGGCGATGGCCCGATCGAGGACCATTTTTGCCTCCATGTATAGCTCATAGAGGTGGTCCTCGTCGGCCCGGTCCCGTCGACGCCGCCGCCGGCTCCGCGTATAGGCCCTCCTTGCCTCCACACACGCTGCTCGAAGCCCCGCCAGCTCCACCGACCACCAGTACACGGCGCGTTTGGGTAGTGGTCGTCGGCGAGACCGAGGCATGCTAGAGTTGCATACCTCGGTCAGAGACTCCCTCAGTTGCCCCGCTACGGCGTCCACATCCAAGCCGGCGGTAGGCGGCGACAGCCAGTCCTGGATGAACGCCGCCTCCGCCGCTGCCTCCCTGTCCAGGCGGGTTAGGGCCCACCGCGGGAACGGTGATCGCCCCGAGAGGGGCCGCATCTCACCGGGGCCACTCGTGGAGATGTCGAACCGGATGTAGCGGTGGTCCGACATGGTCTCCACGAGGTCCACCCGCCAGTTCAACACGCGCGCGGCTAACGCAGGGGTGGCGAAAGTGACGTCCACTATTGAGCCACCCTGACGCCGCACGCATGTCTGGACGCTTCCTCTGTTCAAGAGGGAGAGTCCAGAGGAGGCAGCCCACATTTCCACCGCCCGCCCGCGTGCGTCGGTGGCCGGGTTGCCCCAGGTCACCGACTTGGCGTTCAAGTCTCCCAGCACGAAGACCTGACGCGGCGCCGCCCTGCCGACCACGGCGGCCAGGACTCCGAGATAGTTCTCGAAGTCCCGGAGAGGGCGGTTTGGGGAGAAATAGACGCCCACGAGGGCTATCTCTCCCCACGCGGCGGCCACGTATCCCGGTCCCCTCTCTAATAGCGAGAGGGGAGGGGAGTCTGTGGAAGACCGCGCCGCTAGTGCCACCAAGCCCTCCTCGTCACCCAGCCAACTGCCGGGGATCGAGTAGGGCTCGGCGACCACCGCTACGTTCACCAACCACTCAGCCATGGCCTGCACCAGCAGGTCCTGGGCCGCTCTGCAGTGGTTGGTGTTCGCCTGGAGGATGCGGTAGTCGGAAACCATTATTCCGACATCGCACCCCCCTCCTCAGCAACCGCCGCTGGAGCTGCAGCGGCAACGACGGTGGCGGCGGTGGTGGCAACAGGGCGAACCTGCGCCGGCACTATGCCCTTCCTCACGGGGGGCTTGCAGCTCCTGCCCGTCATCCTGTGGTCCGCGGGGCGGCCACTGGCGGCACACGCCGTGCAGTGTGGCGTGGTGGCGCGGCAGGTGACACTCTTGTGTCCCTCTTGCCCGCACTGGTAGCACGTGTCTCCCCAGTCAAACTTTGAGGGACACGTGGCTCGGGTGTGGCCGAACGCAAAACACTTGAAGCAGCGCATAGGCTGGTCTTCAAGTGGTCGGACCACAGCCGAGCTGAGTCCCACCAATAACCTTCCTTTGCCCGCAGCAAGGACGGCCCCAGCCGCGGCGACTGGGCACTCAACGCGCATGATGCCCATGCCGCGGCGCCCGGGCCTGATGGCTCCGCCTTTTACCGCGCCAGCGTCGCAGCCTCCAGCCGCAGCAACGGCCGCCACCACATCCTCCTTGGTGACCGAATCCTCCAGATCGGCCACCTCCAAGGCTGCGGTCTTAACGGGCCTGACGACCGTTGCCGCATCCGCGATGACCTCTTGCAACTTTGTTGCGAAGAGGTCCGCATTTGTGCCGCGTGTTTCCCCCGAGAACTCGAAAATTCGAGCCCCGGTTAGGGTTCGGCGGCACGTGATGTTGCTGATCCCCAGCTGCGTGGGATCAGCATTGGTACGAGCCCGTCTTAGGACGGACTCGTACGTCTCGCCCCGCTCCACGGCCTCCGGGGTGATGGTCACCACGACGGCCGCGGTTTTGGGAGGAACTAGCTTCCTCCCGCCGGCTGGAGCCCTTTTGGCTGCGGGAGCAGTCGCAGCGGGCTTGGAGGCCGACTTTTTAGCCTTCTTTCCCCTCCTGACCACTTCCGTCCACGACTGGTTGGACGGGGTGGTGGAGGGAAGAAGGGCGTCTTCCTCCTGCGCCTTCTGGGTGGCTGCTGGGGTGGCAGACGACCCAGACGCTCCCTCCGCACTTGTGGTGGGGATTTGAGGAGCCACCTTGGTCCTCTTGCCCTTGCCTTTCCCCTTGCCCTTGGAGGGCTTCACGGCCTGGGGCTGCGCACGCGATGCCGAGCCTGCTAGAGGCACAGGTTCCGGCTCCTTCGACGGAGGACTCTTATCCGCCGCTAGCGGCGGTCGGAGCCGCCTTTCCGGCAAGAGCCGGTCCTCGATGCCTGCGAAGCAGGCTCTGGTGAAGGCCCTGTCCTCCATGACAACCTTGCGGATTATATCCTCAAGGTTGGAAGGGGAGGAGGAGGAGCCTCCTACTGCCGGACCTGGGGCAGGTTGGGCAGGCCGGGCCGTGGCCTCAGCCAGCTTCTGGTGTAGCTGGCTGTTGTCCGCTTGCAGGCGATCCACCCTTGCCTGCAGCTGCCGCGTCTCGTCCGTGGCCGTCCGCTTCACCAGCTCCAGGACAATGCCGTGCAAGCTGGCGGCCCGGCATTTGAGGGCCTTCTGGAAGGTCCCCTTCAAATTGGAGGACTTTGAGGCGACCTCCAAGACCTCCTCCTTGTCCTCCTGCGCCATACGCTCCAGTTCCGCCAGGGAGTGGTCGGCATACAGCACACTAGAGGCACCATAGCCAGACCTCGACCTGGCGATTTGCGCCTGGCGCTCCTTCGCAGCGACCCTCTCCTCCAGGTCTTGCTGTACCTGCGCCCTTTTCGCCAGATCTAGCTGGCGCTCGGCGTCCACCAAGCCCACTTCGTGGGTAGAGGAAGTCGAAGCCTTTTTGGACTTCAACTTCCTCTTCGGCTTGCTTCTGGCCGACTCCGAGGAGCCCTCGGACCCGAGCCTCAAATCGGCCCCCTTCCGTTTAAGACAGCCGCTTTCAGCCGCCGACGCGTCCATACTGGAGTCGTCGGAGTCCGACAACTCGTCTGGCCTGCTAAACAAGCTGGCCGCAGACGGTGCGCGGTCAGCTTCCGACGCCATAGCGTCGCCAGCGTGGCCCTGAGAAGGGCCGTTTGATTGGCCCTGAGAAGGGCCGTTGGGTGGGCCCTGAGAAGGGCCGTTTGAACCGCCCTGGGAAGAACGATTCGAAATGAATCGCCCAGAGGCGTCACGCATCGGTTTAGTGCTCATCAGGTTAAAATTAAAATTCGTAGACGTCCGCATAAAAAATCTACGATTCACAGCTCACTTTAGCCGCCGGTCTGCCACTCCGTTACGGTGGTCAGACACGGCGTTGCCCGGGGATCACGACGAGGACGTATAAGCTGTGGGGGGATCCCCAACCTAACCTAACCTTTTTTTTTTTTTTTTTTTTTTTTTTTTTTTTTTTTCGCTGAGAATTGACATTACGCATCTCCGCTCGTCGGGGGACGACACGGAGTATGTGGGACTCCCTGCCAGAGTGGCAGTATACCCACTAAAACTCAGCGGTGTTCCCGCATCGCCGTGATGGGAGGGCCATGGGAGACCGGCTCATCCTTTACTTCCACAACCCTCCCGGCGCATGCCCGCCTAGCTGGCGGGCCCCGCATGCCCCCCAGGCTGGGGGGCTACGGGAATGGCCGGGAACACCTGGCCATTCCCGTCCGACACTGATGGAGGCCTGTGCAATACAGGCAAGGGTGCCCCCGCACCCGTTGCCTGCTGGCCTCCACCTGGGAGGAGTCGGAGATGACTGTCATACTGACGTCTTCTTCGACCCCTCCTCCGCCTTCGGAGCGGCGCCGCGAGAGGGTCTTCCTCCCGCGCGCGCTCCGCCGCCTCCTTCTGGGACATGACGTATTCGCAGAAGGAGGCGACTGCCGCCCAGGACCCCTCATCCCCCAGCATGGCGTTGATCAAGCCGGGGAGAGAAAGGTCCGTTCCGATCGCCGCCGTGAGACTGCGGCGCGGCTCGGACCACGACGGGCACACCTCGAGAGTGTGCTGCGCCGTGTCCTCCGCCGCGCCACAGTCGTGACACGACGGCGTCTCCTCCCGCCCGATACGGTGCAGGTACGATCCGAAACAACCGTGTCCGGACAGCACCTGCACCAGGCGGAAGGAGAGGAACCCATGCGACCGCTCGAGCCAGTCTCGCAGGACCGGCCCAATCGCGTCGAGGGTTCGGCGGCCGAAGGCTGCGGTGGCGAGGTCCGTCGTCCAATGGACGACGATGGCGTCCCTCGCCTCCCGCCGGACGGCTTCCCGCTCTTCCGGGGCGGGGCGTTCTCCTCTCGCCCTCCGCCCCGCCGTCCATTCATACACTCTGGCGAGCACCCACGCCTCGAGTTCCCAAGGTGGGGTGCCGGCCAGAGCGCATGCTGCCGCGAAGCCCACCGTGCGGTAGGCCCGCGCCACCCGCTGGGCTATGGCCCTTTGGGGCGCCCGCAGGGCGGCGGCGTTCTCCCTCCTTTGGAGGGAGTCCTCCCAGATGGGCGCCCCGTAGAGGGCCATACTCTTTAAGATGCCGGCGTAAAGTTGCCGGCATCGTGCGCTGGGCCCCCCCAGGTTGGGAAGCAGCCAAGAGAGCGCGCCCGCGGTCTTCAGCAGGCGCGACGACAGCCCGTTAAAATGCGGACCGAAGCGCCACCTGCTGTCGAGTACAAGGCCCAGATATTTCATCTGGGCCTTGACCTCGATTCTGACGCCCTCCACGAAGATGTGGGCGTCAGGTGGGGGGCGCTGCCGAGGTCCGTGGAAGAACACGGCCTCGGTCTTGTGTAGCGCCACCGTTAAACCTAGGCGGCGAATCCTCCCCGCGACCAAGGATCCGCCCGCCGAGGCCAAGTTGGCCGCCTCCCTGAAACTCCCCCCCCGGGCGGTGAGGAGAGTGTCGTCCGCGTAGCAAACGACACTCGTGCCTCGGAGGAGAGTTCCCCGCAGGAGCCAATCATAGCCGACGTTCCAGAGGAGAGGTCCTATGACTGACCCCTGCGGAACGCCGGCCTCAACGGCGTACCGCCGGACTTGGCCAGTCCTATTCACCAGGAGGATCGCCCGATCCTCCAGGTAGCTGGCCAGCAGACTGCGCAGGTATCGAGGCACTCCGTGGAATCGGAGCGCCTCTAGGATGGTGGAGTGGGGAACGGAGTTGAAGGCGTTGGCTATGTCGAATGACACAGCCAACAATCCGTCCCCTGCCTCCATCGCCTCCTTCGCCTGCCCCTTAAGGCAGGCCAGCGCGTCCACCGTGGAACGCTCAGCCCGAAAACCGAACTGAGCATCCGACTAGTCCGGCCCGATCCCGCGCAAATGGCCCTTTAACCGCGCAGCGATTATCCCCTCGAACATTTTGCCGACCTCATCGAGCAGAACGATGGGCCGGTATGCCGAGGGGGAGTCTGCGGGGCGGCCCTCCTTGCGAAGGAGGCACAACTGCCCCTCCTTCCACGGTTTCGGGAACCTCCCAGAAGCAAGGCATGCGCTGAAGAGGTCCCGAAACCTCTCCTCCATTTGGGTGGCAGCGATCGCCACCACCCTTGCGGGAACGCCGTCGGGGCCTGGAGCTGTCTTCTTGGCGCGGATATGGAAAATCGCCGCGCCAAGTTCCGACTCCGTGACAGGAGGGGGGGCCTCCTCTTCTTCCTCGTCGTCTGGCGGGGCTATAGCTCGTGATGGGCCCATCACTGGCGGGGTGAAGTTGTTGTCCCTGCACGGGAACAGGGACTGAACCACCCCATCCAGAAACGCGGGCTCCAGGGTCTCGGCAACCGGGGGACCAAAGGGGCGCAATTTGTTTCGCGCCGCCTTATATGGTCGCCCGTAGGGGTCGTTGTCGAGACCCTCCAGCAGCTCGGCTCTAGCCGCGTCTCTGGCGGCGGCGATGGCCCGATCGAGGACCATTTTTGCCTCCATGTATAGCTCATAGAGGTGGTCCTCGTCGGCCCGGTCCCGTCGACGCCGCCGCCGGCTCCGCGTATAGGCCCTCCTTGCCCCCACACACGCTGCTCGAAGCCCCGCCAGCTCCACCGACCACCAGTACACGGCGCGTTTGGGTAGTGGTCGTCGGCGAGACCGAGGCATGCTAGAGTTGCATACCTCGGTCAGAGACTCCCTCAGTTGCCCCGCTACGGCGTCCACATCCAACCCGGCGGTAGGCGGCGACAGCCAGTCCTGGATGAACGCCGCCTCCGCCGCTGCCTCACTGTCCAGGCGGGTTAGGGCCCACCGCGGGAACGGTGATCGCCCCGAGAGGGGCCGCATCTCACCGGGGCCACTCGTGGAGATGTCGAACCGGATGTAGCGGTGGTCCGACATGGTCTCCACGAGGTCCACCCGCCAGTTCAACACGCGCGCGGCTAACGCAGGGGTGGCGAAAGTGACGTCCACTATTGAGCCACCCTGACGCCGCACGCATGTCTGGACGCTTCCTCTGTTCAAGAGGGAGAGTCCAGAGGAGGCAGCCCACATCTCCACCGCCCGCCCGCGTGCGTCGGTGGCCGGGTTGCCCCAGGTCACCGACTTGGCGTTCAAGTCTCCCAGCACGAAGACCTGACGCGGCGCCGCCCTGCCGACCACGGCGGCCAGGACTCCGAGATAGTTCTCGAAGTCCCGGAGAGGGCGGTTTGGGGAGAAATAGACGCCCACGAGGACTATCTCTCCCCACGCGGCGGCCACGTATCCCGGTCCCCTCTCTAATAGCGAGAGGGGAGGGGAGTCTGTGGAAGACCGCGCCGCTAGTGCCACCAAGCCCTCCTCGTCACCCAGCCAACTGCCGGGGATCGAGTAGGGCTCGGCGACCACCGCTACGTTCACCAACCACTCAGCCATGGCCTGCACCAGCAGGTCCTGGGCCGCTCTGCAGTGGTTGGTGTTCGCCTGGAGGATGCGGTAGTCGGAAACCATTATTCCGACATCGCACCCCCCTCCTCAGCAACCGTCGCTGGAGCTGCAGCGGCGACGACGGTGGCGGCGGTGGTGGCAACAGGGCGAACCTGCGCCGGCACTATGCCCTTCCTCACGGGGGGCTTGCAGCTCCTGCCCGTCATCCTGTGGTCCGCGGGGCGGCCACTGGCGGCACACGCCGTGCAGTGTGGCGTGGTGGCGCGGCAGGTGACACTCTTGTGTCCCTCTTGCCCGCACTGGTAGCACGTGTCTCCCCAGTCAAACTTTGAGGGACACGTGGCTCGGGTGTGGCCGAACGCAAAACACTTGAAGCAGCGCATAGGCTGGTCTTCAAGTGGTCGGACCACAGCCGAGCTGAGTCCCACCAATAACCGTCCTTTGCCCGCAGCAAGGACGGCCCTAGCCGCGGCGACTGGGCACTCAACGCGCATGATGCCCATGCCGCGGCGCCCGGGCCTGATGGCTCCGCCTTTTACTGCGCCAGCGTCGCAGCCTCCAGCCGCAGCAACGGCCGCCACCACATCCTCCTTGGTGACCGAATCCTCCAGATCGGCCACCTCCAAGGCTGCGGTCTTAACGGGCCTGACAACCGTTGCCGCATCCGCGATGACCTCTTGCAACTTTGTTGCGAAGAGGTCCGCATTTGTGCCGCGTGTTTCCCCCGAGAACTCGAAAATTCGAGCCCCGGTTAGGGTTCGGCGGCACGTGATGTTGCTGATCCCCAGCTGCGTGGGATCAGCATTGGTACGAGCCCGTCTTAGGACGGACTCGTACGTCTCGCCCCGCTCCACGGCCTCCGGGGTGATGGTCACCACGACGGCTGCGGTTTTGGGAGGAACTAGCTTCCTCCCACCGGCTGGAGCCCTTTTGGCTGCGGGAGCAGTCGCAGCGGGCTTGGAGGCCGACTTTTTAGCCTTCTTTCCCCTCCTGACCACTTCCGTCCACGACTGGTTGGACGGGGTGGTGGAGGGAAGAAGGGCGTCTTCCTCCGGCGACTTCTGGGTGGCTGCTGGGGTGGCAGACGACCCAGACGCTCCCTCCGCACTTGTGGTGGGGGTTTGAGGAGCCACCTTGGTCCTCTTGCCCTTGCCTTTACCCTTGCCCTTGGAGGGCTTCGCGGCCTGGGGCTGCGCACACGATGCCGAGCCTGCTAGAGGCACAGGTTCCGGCTCCTTCGAAGGTGGACTCTTATCCGCCGCTAGCGGCGGTCGGAGCCGCCTTTCCGGCAAGAGCCGGTCCTCGATGCCTGCGAGGCAGGCTCTGGTGAAGGCCCTCTCCTCCATGACAACCTTGCGGATTATATCCTCAAGGTTGGAAGGGGAGGAGGAGGAGCCTCCTACTGCCGGACCTGGGGCAGGTTGGGCAGGCCGGGCCGTGGCCTCAGCCAGCTTCTGGTGTAGCTGGCTGTTGTCCGCTTGCAGGCGATCCACCCTTGCCTGCAGCTGCCGCGTCTCGTCCGTGGCCGTCCGCTTCACCAGCTCCAGGACAATGCCGTGCAAGCTGGCGGCCCGGCATTTGAGGGCCTTCTGGAAGGTCCCCTTCAAGTTGGAGGACTTTGAGGCGACCTCCAAGACCTCCTCCTTGTCCTCCTGCGCCATGCGCTCCAGTTCCGCCAGGGAGTGGTCGGCATACAGCACACTTGATGCACCATAGCCAGACCTCGACCTGGCGATTTGCGCCTGGCGCTCCTTCGCAGCGACCCTCTCCTCCAGGTCTTGCTGGAGTTGCGCCCTTCTTGCTAGGTCTAGCTGGCGCTCGGCGTCCACCAAGCCCACTTCGTGGGTAGAGGAAGTCGAGGCCTTTTTGGACTTAACCTTCCTCTTCGGCTTGCTTCTGGCCGACTCCGAGGAGCCCTCGGACCCGAGCCTCAGATCGGCCCCTTTCCTTTTGAGGCAGCCGCTTTCAGCCGCCGACGCGTCCATACTGGAGTCGTCGGAGTCCGACAACTCGTCTGGCCTGCTAAACAAGCTGGCCGCAGACGGTGCGCGGTCAGCTTCCGACGCCATAGCGTCGCCGGCGTGGCCCTGAGAAGGGCCGTTTGATTGGCCCTGAGAAGGGCCGTTGGGTGGGCCCTGAGAAGGGCCGTTTGAACCGCCCTGGGAAGAACGATTCGAAATGAATCGCCCAGAGGCGTCACGCATCGGTTTACTCATCAGGTTAAAATTACAATTAAAATTCGTAGACGTCCGCATAAAAAATCTACGATTCACAGCTCACTTTAGCCGCCGGTCTGCCACTCCGTTACGGTGGTCAGACACGGCGTTGCCCGGGGATCACGACGAGGACGTATAAGCTGTGGGGGGATCCCCAACCTTTTTTTTTTTTTTTTTTTATCGCTGAGAAATGACATTACGCATCTCCGCTCGTCGGGGGACGACACGGAGTATGTGGGACTCCCTGCCAGAGTGGCAGTATACCCACTAAAACTCAGCGGTGTTCCCGCATCGCCGTGATGGGAGGGCCATGGGAGACCGGCTCATCCTTTACTTCCACAACCCTCCCGGCGCATGCCCGCCTAGCTGGCGGGCCCCGCATGCCCCCCAGGATGGGGGGCTACGGGAATGGCCGGGAACACCTGGCCATTCCCGTCCGACACTGGTGGAGGCCTGTGCAATACAGGCAAGGGTGCCCCCGCACCCGTTGCCTGCTGGCCTCCACCTGGGAGGAGTCGGAGATGACTGTCGTACTGACGTCTTCTTCGACCCCTCCTCCGCCTTCGGAGCGGCGCCGCGAGAGGGTCTTCCTCCCGCGCGCGCTCCGCCGCCTCCTTCTGGGACATGACGTATTCGCAGAAGGAGGCGACTGCCGCCCAGGACCCCTCATCCCCCAGCATGGCGTTGATCAAGCCGGGGAGAGAAAGGTCCGTTCCGATCGCCGCCGTGAGACTGCGGCGCGGCCCGGACCACGACGGGCACACCTCGAGAGTGTGCTGCGCCGTGTCCTCCGCCGCGCCACAGTCGTAACACGACGGCGTCTCCTCCCTCCCGATACGGTGCAGGTACGATCCGAAACAACCGTGTCCGGACAGCACCTGCACCAGGCGGAAGGAGAGGAACCCATGCGACCGCTCGAGCCAGTCTCGCAGGACCGGCCCAATCGCGTCGAGGGTTCGGCGGCCGAAGGCTGCGGTGGCGAGGTCCGTCGTCCAATGGACGACGATGGCGTCCCTCGCCTCCCGCCGGACGGCTTCCCGCTCTTCCGGGGCGGGGCGTTCTCCTCTCGCCCTCCGCCCCGCCGTCCATTCATACACTCTGGCGAGCACCCACGCCTCGAGTTCCCAAGGTGGGGTGCCGGCCAGAGCGCATGCTGCCGCGAAGCCCACCGTGCGGTAGGCCCGCGCCACCCGCTGGGCTATGGCCCTTTGGGGCGCCCGCAGGGCGGCGGCGTTCTCCCTCCTTTGGAGGGAGTCCTCCCAGATGGGCGCCCCGTAGAGGGCCATACTCTTTAAGATGCCGGCGTAAAGTTGCCGGCATCGTGTGCTGGGCCCCCCCAGGTTGGGAAGCAGCCAAGACAGCGCGCCCGCGGTCTTCAGCAGGCGCGACGACAGCCCGCTAAAATGCGGACCGAAGCGCCACCTGCTGTCGAGTACAAGGCCCAGATATTTCATCTGGGCCTTGACCCCGATTCTGACGCCCTCCACGAAGATGTGGGCGTCAGGTGGGGGGCGCTGCCGAGGTCCGTGGAAGAACACGGCCTCGGTCTTGTGCAGCGCCACCGTTAAACCTAGGCGGCGGATCCTCCCCGCGACCAAGGATCCGCCCGCCGAGGCCAAGTTGGCCGCTTCCCTGAAACTCCCCCCCCGGGCGGTGAGGAGAGTGTCGTCCGCGTAGCACACGACTCTCGTGCCTCGGAGGAGAGTTCCCCGCAGGAGCCAATCATAGCCGACGTTCCAGAGGAGAGGTCCTATGACTGACCCCTGCGGAACGCCGGCCTCAACGGCGTACCGCCGGACTTGGCCAGTCCTATTTACCAGGAGGATCGCCCGATCCTCCAGGTAGCTGGCCAGCAGACTGCGCAGGTATCGAGGCACTCCGTGGAATCGGAGCGCCTCTAGGATGGTGGAGTGGGGAACGGAGTTGAAGGCGTTGGCTATGTCGAATGACACAGCCAACAATCCGTCCCCTGCCTCCATCGCCTCCTTCGCCTGCCCCTTAAGGCAGGCCAGCGCGTCCACCGTGGAACGCTCAGCCCGAAAACCGAACTGAGCATCCGACAAGTCCGGCCCGATCCCTCGCAAATGGCCCTTTAACCGCGCAGCGATTATCCCCTCGAACATTTTGCCGACCTCATCGAGCAGAACGATGGGCCGGTATGCCGAGGGGGAGTCTGCGGGGCGGCCCTCCTTGCGAAGGAGGCACAACTGCCCCTCCTTCCACGGTTTCGGGAACCTCCCAGAAGCAAGGCATGCGCTGAAGAGGTCCCGAAACCTCTCCTCCATTTGGGTGGCAGCGATTGCCACCACCCTTGCGGGAACGCCGTCGGGGCCTGGAGCTGTCTTCTTGGCGCGGATATGGAAAATCGCCGCGCCAAGTTCCGACTCCGTGACAGGAGGGGGGGCCTCCTCTTCTTCCTCGTCGTCTGGCGGGGCTATAGCTCGTGCTGGGCCCATCACTGGCGGGGTGAAGTTGTTGTCCCTGCACGGGAACAGGGACTGAACCACCCCATCCAGAAATGCGGGCTCCAGGGTCTCGGCAACCGGGGGACCAAAGGGGCGCAATTTGTTGCGCGCCGCCTTATATGGTCGCCCGTAGGGGTCGTTGTCGAGACCCTCCAGCAGCTCGGCTCTCGCCGAGTCTCTGGCGGCGGCGATGGCCCGATCGAGGACCATTTTTGCCTCCATGTATAGCTCATAGAGGTGGTCCTCGTCGGCCCGGTCCCGTCGACGCCGCCGCCGGCTCCGCGTATAGGCCCTCCTTGCCGCCACACACGCTGCTCGAAGCCCCGCCAGCTCCACCGACCACCAGTACACGGCGCGTTTGGGTAGTGGTCGTCGGCGAGACCGAGGCATGCTAGAGTTGCATACCTCGGTCAGAGACTCCCTCAGTATCCCCGCTACGGCGTCCACATCCAAGCCGGCGGTAGGCGGCGACAGCCAGTCCTGGATGAACGCCGCCTCCGCCGCTGCCTCCCTGTCCAGGCGGGTTAGGGCCCACCGCGGGAACGGTGATCGCCCCGAGAGGGGCCGCATCTCACCGGGGCCACTCGCGGAGATGTCGAACCGGACGTAGCGGTGGTCCGACATGGTCTCCACGAGGTCCACCCGCCAGTTCAACACGCGCGCGGCTAACGCAGGGGTGGCGAAAGTGACGTCCACTATTGAGCCACCCTGACGCCGCACGCATGTCTGGACACTTCCTCTGTTCAAGAGGGAGAGTCCAGAGGAGGCAGCCCACATTTCCACCGCCCGCCCGCGTGCGTCGGTGGCCGGGTTGCCCCAGGTCACCGACTTGGCGTTCAAGTCTCCCAGCACGAAGACCTGACGCGGCGCCGCCCTGCCGACCACGGCGGCCAGGACTCCGAGATAGTTCTCGAAGTCCCGGAGAGGGCGGTTTGGGGAGAAATAGACGCCCACGAGGGCTATCTCTCCCCACGCGGCGGCCACGTATCCCGGTCCCCTCTCTAATAGCGAGAGGGGAGGGGAGTCTGTGGAAGACCGCGCCGCTAGTGCCACCAAGCCCTCCTCGTCACCCAGCCAACTGCCGGGGATCGAGTAGGGCTCGGCGACCACCGCTACGTTCACCAACCACTCAGCCATGGCCTGCACCAGCAGGTCCTGGGCCGCTCTGCAGTGGTTGGTGTTCGCCTGGAGGATGCGGTAGTCGGAAACCATTATTCCGACATCGCACCCCCCTCCTCAGCAACCGCCGCTGGAGCTGCAGCGGCGACGACGGTGGCGGCGGTGGTGGCAACAGGGCGAACCTGCGCCGGCACTATGCCCTTCCTCACGGGGGGCTTGCAGCTCCTGCCCGTCATCCTGTGGTCCGCGGGGCGGCCACTGGCGGCACACGCCGTGCAGTGTGGCGTGGTGGCGCGGCAGGTGACACTCTTGTGTCCCTCTTGCCCGCACTGGTAGCACGTGTCTCCCCAATCGAACTTTGAGGGACACGTGGCTCGGGTGTGGCCGAACGCAAAACACTTGAAGCAGCGCATAGGCTGGTCTTCAAGTGGTCGGACCACAGCCGAGCTGAGTCCCACCAATAACCTTCCTTTGCCCGCAGCAAGGACGGCCCCAGCCGCGGCGACTGGGCACTCAACGCGCATGATGCCCATGCCGCGGCGCCCGGGCCTGATGGCTCCGCCTTTTACCGCGCCAGCGTCGCAGCCTCCAGCCGCAGCAACGGCCGCCACCACATCCTCCTTGGTGACCGAATCCTCCAGATCGGCCACCTCCAAGGCTGCGGTCTTAACGGGCCTGACGACCGTTGCCGCATCCGCGATGACCTCTTGCAACTTTGTTGCGAAGAGGTCCGCATTTGTGCCGCGTGTTTCCCCCGAGAACTCGAAAATTCGAGCCCCGGTTAGGGTTCGGCGGCACGTGATGTTGCTGATCCCCAGCTGCGTGGGATCAGCATTGGTACGAGCCCGTCTTAGGACGGACTCGTACGTCTCGCCCCGCTCCACGGCCTCCGGGGTGATGGTCACCACGACGGCCGCGGTTTTGGGAGGAACTAGCTTCCTCCCGCCGGCTGGAGCCCTTTTGGCTGCGGGAGCAGTCGCAGCGGGCTTGGAGGCCGACTTTTTACCCTTCTTTCCCCTCCTGACCACTTCCGTCCACGACTGGTTGGACGGGGTGGTGGAGGGAAGAAGGGCGTCTTCCTCCTGCGACTTCTGGGTGGCTGCTGGGGTGGCAGACGACCCAGACGCTCCCTCCGCACTTGTGGTGGGGGTTTGAGGAGCCACCTTAGTCCTCTTGCCCTTACCTTTCCCCTTGCCCTTAGAGGGCTTCGCGGCCTGGGGCTGCGCACACGATGCTGAGCCTGCTAGAGGCACAGGTTCCGGCTCCTTCGAAGGTGGACTCTTATCCGCCGCTAGCGGCGGTCGGAGCCGCCTTTCCGGCAAGAAACCTAACCTAACCTTTTTTTTTTTTTTTTTTTTTTTTCGCTGAGAAATGACATTACGCATCTCCGCTCGTCGGGGGACGACACGGAGTATGTGGGACTCCCTGCCAGAGTGGCAGTATACCCACTAAAACTCAGCGGTGTTCCCGCATCGCCGTGATGGGAGGGCCATGGGAGACCGGCTCATCCTTTACTTCCACAACCCTCCCGGCGCATGCCCGCCTAGCTGGCGGGCCCCGCATGCCCCCCAAGCTGGGGGGCTACGGGAATGGCCGGGAACACCTGGCCATTCCCGTCCGACACTGATGGAGGCCTGTGCAATACAGGCAAGGGTGCCCCCGCACCCGTTGCCTGCTGGCCTCCACCTGGGAGGAGTCGGAGATGACTGTCATACTGACGTCTTCTTCGACCCCTCCTCCGCCTTCGGAGCGGCGCCGCGAGAGGGTCTTCCTCCCGCGCGCGCTCCGCCGCCTCCTTCTGGGACATGACGTATTCGCAGAAGGAGGCGACTGCCGCCCAGGACCCCTCATCCCCCAGCATGGCGTTGATCAAGCCGGGGAGCGAAAGGTCCGTTCCGATCGCCGCTGTGAGACTGCGGCGCGGCTCGGACCACGACGGGCACACCTCGAGAGTGTGCTGCGCCGTGTCCTCCGCCGCGCCACAGTCGTGACACGACGGCGTCTCCTCCCGCCCGATACGGTGAAGGTACGATCCGAAACAACCGTGTCCGGACAGCACCTGCACCAGGCGGAAGGAGAGGAACCCATGCGACCGCTCGAGCCAGTCTCGCAGGACCGGCCCAATCGCGTCGAGGGTTCGGCGGCCGAAGGCTGCGGTGGCGAGGTCCGTCGTCCAATGGACGACGATGGCGTCCCTCGCCTCCCGCCGGACGGCTTCCCGCTCTTCCGGGGCGGGGCGTTCTCCTCTCGCCCTCCGCCCCGCCGTCCATTCATACACTCTGGCGAGCACCCACGCCTCGAGTTCCCAAGGTGGGGTGCCGGCCAGAGCGCATGCTGCCGCGAAGCCCACCGTGCGGTAGGCCCGCGCCACCCGCTGGGCTATGGCCCTTTGGGGCGCCCGCAGGGCAGCGGCGTTCTCCCTCCTTTGGAGGGAGTCCTCCCAGATGGGCGCCCCGTAGAGGGCCATACTCTTCAAGATGCCGGCGTAAAGTTGCCGGCATCGTGCGCTGGGCCCCCCCAAGTTGGGAAGCAGCCAGGACAGCGCGCCCGCGGCCTTCAGCAGGCGCGACGACAGCCCGCTAAAATGCGGACCGAAGCGCCACCTGCTGTCGAGTACAAGGCCCAGATATTTCATCTGGGTCTTGACCTCGATTCTGACGCCCTCCACGAAGATGTGGGCGTCAGGTGGGGGGCGCTGCCGAGGTCCGTGGAAGAACACGGCCTCGGTCTTGTGCAGCGCCACCGTTAAACCTAGGCGGCGGATCCTCCCCGCGACCAGGGATCCGCCCGCCGAGGCCAAGTTGGCCGCCTCCCTGAAACTCCCCCCCCGGGCGGTGAGGAGAGTGTCGTCCGCGTAGCAAACGACACTCGTGCCTCGGAGGAGAGTTCCCCGCAGGAGCCAATCATAGCCGACGTTCCAGAGGAGAGGTCCTATGACTGACCCCTGCGGAACGCCGGCCTCAACGGCGTACCGCCGGACTTGGCCAGTCCTATTCACCAGGAGGATCGCCCGATCCTCCAGGTAGCTGGCCAGCAGACTGCGCAGGTATCGAGGCACTCCGTGGAATCGGAGCGCCTCTAGGATGGTGGAGTGGGGAACGGAGTTGAAGGCGTTGGCTATGTCGAATGACACAGCCAACAATCCGTCCCCTGCCTCCATCGCCTCCTTCGCCTGCCCCTTAAGGCAGGCCAGCGCGTCCACCGTGGAACGCTCAGCCCGAAAACCGAACTGAGCATCCGACAAGTCCGGCCCGATCCCGCGCAAATGGCCCTTTAACCGCGCAGCGATTATCCCCTCGAACATTTTGCCGACCTCATCGAGCAGAACGATGGGCCGGTATGCCGAGGGGGAGTCTGCGGGGCGGCCCTCCTTGCGAAGGAGGCACAACTGCCCCTCCTTCCACGGTTTCGGGAACCTCCCAGAAGCAAGGCATGCGCTGAAGAGGTCCCGAAACCTCTCCTCCATTTGGGTGGCAGCGATCGCCACCACCCTTGCGGGAACGCCGTCGGGGCCTGGAGCTGTCTTCTTGGCGCGGATATGGAAAATCGCCGCGCCAATTTCCGACTCCGTGACAGGAGGGGGGGCCTCCTCTTCTTCCTCGTCGTCTGGCGGGGCTATAGCTCGTGATGGGCCCATCACTGGCGGGGTGAAGTTGTTGTCCCTGCACGGGAACAGGGACTGAACCACCCCATCCAGAAACGCGGGCTCCAGGGTCTCGGCAACCGGGGGACCAAAGGGGCGCAATTTGTTTCGCGCCGCCTTATATGGTCGCCCGTAGGGGTCGTTGTCGAGACCCTCCAGCAGCTCGGCTCTCGCCGAGTCTCTGGCGGCGGCGATGGCCCGATCGAGGACCATTTTTGCCTCCATGTATAGCTCATAGAGGTGGTCCTCGTCGGCCCGGTCCCGTCGACGCCGCCGCCGGCTCCGCGTATAGGCCCTCCTTGCCCCCACACACGCTGCTCGAAGCCCCGCCAGCTCCACCGACCACCAGTACACAGCGCGTTTGGGTAGTGGTCGTCGGCGAGACCGAGGCATGCTAGAGTTGCATACCTCGGTCAGAGACTCCCTCAGTTGCCCCGCTACGGCGTCCACATCCAAGCCGGCGGTAGGCGGCGACAGCCAGTCCTGGATGAACGCCGCCTCCGCCGCTGCCTCCCTGTCCAGGCGGGTTAGGGCCCACCGCGGGAACGGTGATCGCCCCGAGAGGGGCCGCATCTCACCGGGGCCACTCGTGGAGATGTCGAACCGGATGTAGCGGTGGTCCGACATGGTCTCCACGAGGTCCACCCGCCAGTTCAACACGCGCGCGGCTAACGCAGGGGTGGCGAAAGTGACGTCCACTATTGAGCCACCCTGACGCCGCACGCATGTCTGGACACTTCCTCTGTTCAAGAGGGAGAGTCCAGAGGAGGCAGCCCACATTTCCACCGCCCGCCCGCGTGCGTCGGTGGCCGGGTTGCCCCAGGTCACCGACTTGGCGTTCAAGTCTCCCAGCACGAAGACCTGACGCGGCGCCGCCCTGCCGACCACGGCGGCCAGGACTCCGAGATAGTTCTCGAAGTCCCGGAGAGGGCGGTTTGGGGAGAAATAGACGCCCACGAGGGCTATCTCTCCCCACGCGGCGGCCACGTATCCCGGTCCCCTCTCTAATAGCGAGAGGGGAGGGGAGTCTGTGGAAGACCGCGCCGCTAGTGCCACCAAGCCCTCCTCGTCACCCAGCCAACTGCCGGGGATCGAGTAGGGCTCGGCGACCACCGCTACGTTCACCAACCACTCAGCCATGGCCTGCACCAGCAGGTCCTGGGCCGCTCTGCAGTGGTTGGTGTTCGCCTGGAGGATGCGGTAGTCGGAAACCATTATTCCGACATCGCACCCCCCTCCTCAGCAACCGCCGCTGGAGCTGCAGCGGCGACGACGGTGGCGGCGGTGGTGGCAACAGGGCGAACCTGCGCCGGCACTATGCCCTTCCTCACGGGGGGCTTGCAGCTCCTGCCCGTCATCCTGTGGTCCGCGGGGCGGCCACTGGCGGCACACGCCGTGCAGTGTGGCGTGGTGGCGCGGCAGGTGACACTCTTGTGTCCCTCTTGCCCGCACTGGTAGCACGTGTCTCCCCAATCGAACTTTGAGGGACACGTGGCTCGGGTGTGGCCGAACGCAAAACACTTGAAGCAGCGCATAGGCTGGTCTTCAAGTGGTCGGACCACAGCCGAGCTGAGTCCCACCAATAACCTTCCTTTGCCCGCAGCAAGGACGGCCCCAGCCGCGGCGACTGGGCACTCAACGCGCATGATGCCCATGCCGCGGCGCCCGGGCCTGATGGCTCCGCCTTTTACCGCGCCAGCGTCGCAGCCTCCAGCCGCAGCAACGGCCGCCACCACATCCTCCTTGGTGACCGAATCCTCCAGATCGGCCACCTCCAAGGCTGCGGTCTTAACGGGCCTGACGACCGTTGCCGCATCCGCGATGACCTCTTGCAACTTTGTTGCGAAGAGGTCCGCATTTGTGCCGCGTGTTTCCCCCGAGAACTCGAAAATTCGAGCCCCGGTTAGGGTTCGGCGGCACGTGATGTTGCTGATCCCCAGCTGCGTGGGATCAGCATTGGTACGAGCCCGTCTTAGGACGGACTCGTACGTCTCGCCCCGCTCCACGGCCTCCGGGGTGATGGTCACCACGACGGCCGCGGTTTTGGGAGGAACTAGCTTCCTCCCGCCGGCTGGAGCCCTTTTGGCTGCGGGAGCAGTCGCAGCGGGCTTGGAGGCCGACTCTTTACCCTTCTTTCCCCTCCTGACCACTTCCGTCCACGACTGGTTGGACGGGGTGGTGGAGGGAAGAAGGGCGTCTTCCTCCTGCGACTTCTGGGTGGCTGCTGGGGTGGCAGACGACCCAGACGCTCCCTCCGCACTTGTGGTGGGGGTTTGAGGAGCCACCTTGGTCCTCTTGCCCTTCCCTTTCCCCTTGCCCTTGGAGGGCTTCACGGCCTGGGGCTGCGCACGCGATGCCGAGCCTGCTAGAGGCACAGGTTCCGGCTCCTTCGACGGAGGACTCTTATCCGCCGCTAGCGGCGGTCGGAGCCGCCTTTCCGGCAAGAGCCGGTCCTCGATGCCTGCGATGCAGGCTCTGGTGAAGGCCCTCTCCTCCATGACAACCTTGCGGATTATATCCTCAAGGTTGGAAGGGGAGGAGGAGGAGCCTCCTACTGCCGGACCTGGGGCAGGTTGGGCAGGCCGGGCCGTGGCCTCAGCCAGCTTCTGGTGTAGCTGGCTGTTGTCCGCTTGCAGGCGATCCACCCTTGCCTGCAGCTGCCGCGTCTCGTCCGTGGCCGTCCGCTTCACCAGCTCCAGGACAATGCCGTGCAAGCTGGCGGCCCGGCATTTGAGGGCCTTCTGGAAGGTCCCCTTCAAGTTGGAGGACTTTGAGGCGACCTCCAAGACCTCCTCCTTGTCCTCCTGCGCCATACGCTCCAGTTCCGCCAGGGAGTGGTCGGCATACAGCACACTTGATGCACCATAGCCAGACCTCGACCTGGCGATTTGCGCCTGGCGCTCCTTCGCAGCGACCCTCTCCTCCAGGTCTTGCTGCAATTGCGCCCTTTTCGCCAGATCTAGCTGGCGCTCGGCGTCCACCAAGCCCACATCGTGGGTAGAGGAAGTCGAAGCCTTTTTGGACTTCAACTTCCTCTTCGGCTTGCTTCTGGCCGACTCCGAGGAGCCCTCGGACCCGAGCCTCAGATCGGCCCCTTTCCTTTTGAGGCAGCCGCTTTCAGCCGCCGACGCGTCCATACAGGAGTCGTCGGAGTCCGACAACTCGTCTGGCCTGCTAAACAAGCTGGCCGCAGACGGTGCGCGGTCAGCTTCCGACGCCATAGCGTCTCCGGCGTGGCCCTGAGAAGGGCCGTTTGATTGGCCCTGAGAAGGGCCGTTGGGTGGGCCCTGAGAAGGGCCGTTTGATTGGCCCTGAGAAGGGCCGTTGGGTGGGCCCTGAGAAGGGCCGTTTGTACCGCCCTGGGAAGAACGATTCGAAATGAATCGCCCAGAGGCGTCACGCATCGGTTTAGAACTCATCAGGTTAAAATTAAAATTCGTAGACGTCCGCATAAAAATCTACGATTCACAGCTCACTTTAGCCGCCGGTCTGCCACTCCGTTACGGTGGTCAGACACGGCGTTGCCCGGGGATCACGACGAGGACGTATAAGCTGTGGGGGGATCCCCAACCTAACCTTTTTTTTTTTTTTTTTTTTTTTTTTTTTTTTTTTTTTTTCGCTGAGAAATGACATTACGCATCTCCGCTCGTCGGGGGACGACACGGAGTATGTGGGACTCCCTGCCAGAGTGGCAGTATACCCACTAAAACTCAGCGGTGTTCCCGCATCGCCGTGATGGGAGGGCCATGGGCAACCGGCTCATCCTTTACTTCCACAGCCCTCCCGGCGCATGCCCGCCTAGCTGGCAGGCCCCGCATGCCCCCCAGGCTGGGGGGCTACGGGAATGGCCGGGAACACCTGGCCATTCCCGTCCGACACTGGTGGAGGCCTGTGCAATACAGGCGAGGGTGCCCCCGCACCCGTTGCCTGCTGGCCTCCACCTGGGAGGAGTCGGAGATGACTGTCATGCTGACGTGTTCTTCGACCCCTTCTCCGCCTTCGGAGCGGCGCCGCGAGAGGGTCTTCCTCCCGCGCGCGCTCCGCCGCCTCCTTCTGGGACATGACGTGTTCGCAGAAGGAGGCGACTGCCGCCCAGGACCCCTCATCCCCCAGCATGGCGTTGATCAAGCCCCCCAACCTAACCTAACCTAACCTTTTTTTTTTTTTTTTTTTTTTTTTTTTTTTTTTTTTTTTTTTTTTTTTTTTTTTTTTTTTTGTCGCTGAGAAATGACATTACGCATCTCCGCTCGTCGGGGGACGACACGGAGTATGTGGGACTCCCTGCCAGAGTGGCAGTATACCCACTAAAACTCAGCGGTGTTCCCGCATCGCCGTGATGGGAGGGCCATGGGAGACCGGCTCATCCTTTACTTCCACAACCCTCCCGGCGCATGCCCGCCTAGCTGGCGGGCCCCGCATGCCCCCCAGGCTGGGGGGCTACGGGAATGGCCGGGAACACCTGGCCATTCCCGTCCGACACTGATGGAGGCCTGTGCAATACAGGCAAGGGTGCCCCCGCACCCGTTGCCTGCTGGCCTCCACCTGGGAGGAGTCGGAGATGACTGTCATACTGACGTCTTCTTCGACCCCTCCTCCGCCTTCGGAGCGGCGCCGCGAGAGGGTCTTCCTCCCGCGCGCGCTCTGCCGCCTCCTTCTGGGACATGACGTATTCGCAGAAGGAGGCGACTGCCGCCCAGGACCCCTCATCCCCCAGCATGGCGTTGATCAAGCCGGGGAGAGAAAGGTCCGTTCCGATCGCCGCCGTGAGACTGCGGCGCGGCTCGGACCACGACGGGCACACCTCGAGAGTGTGCTGCGCCGTGTCCTCCGCCGCGCCACAGTCGTGACACGACGGCGTCTCCTCCCGCCCGATACGGTGCAGGTACGATCCGAAACAACCGTGTCCGGACAGCACCTGCACCAGGCGGAAGGAGAGGAACCCATGCGACCGCTCGAGCCAGTCTCGCAGGACCGGCCCAATCGCGTCGAGGGTTCGGCGGCCGAAGGCTGCGGTGGCGAGGTCCGTCGTCCAATGGACGACGATGGCGTCCCTCGCCTCCCGCCGGACGGCTTCCCGCTCTTCCGGGGCGGGGCGTTCTCCTCTCGCCCTCCGCCCCGCCGTCCATTCATACACTCTGGCGAGCACCCACGCCTCGAGTTCCCAAGGTGGGGTGCCGGCCAGAGCGCATGCTGCCGCGAAGCCCACGGTGCGGTAGGCCCGCGCCACCCGCTGGGCTATGGCCCTTTGGGGCGCCCGCAGGGCGGCGGCGTTCTCCCTCCTGTGGAGGGAGTCCTCCCAGATGGGCGCCCCGTAGAGGGCCATACTCTTTAAGATGCCGGCGTAAAGTTGCCGGCATCGTGCGCTGGGCCCCCCCAGGTTGGGAAGCAGCCAAGACAGCGCGCCCGCGGTCTTCAGCAGGCGCGACGACAGCCCGCTAAAATGCGGACCGAAGCGCCACCTGCTGTCGAGTACAAGGCCCAGATATTTCATCTGGGCCTTGACCTCGATTCTGACGCCCTCCACGAAGATGTGGGCGTCAGGTGGGGGGCGCTGCCGAGGTCCGTGGAAGAACACGGCCTCGGTCTTGTGCAGCGCCACCGTTAAACCTAGGCGGCGGATCCTCCCCGCGACCAAGGATCCGCCCGCCGAGGCCAAGTTGGCCGCCTCCCTGAAACTCCCCCCCCGGGCGGTGAGGAGAGTGTCGTCCGCGTAGCAAACGACACTCGTGCCTCGGAGGAGAGTTCCCCGCAGGAGCCAATCATAGCCGACGTTCCAGAGGAGAGGTCCTATGACTGACCCCTGCGGAACGCCGGCTTCAACGGCGTACCGCCGGACTTGGCCAGTCCTATTCACCAGGAGGATCGCCCGATCCTCCAGGTAGCTGGCCAGCAGACTGCGCAGGTATCGAGGCACTCCGTGGAATCGGAGCGCCTCTAGGATGGTGGAGTGGGGAACGGAGTTGAAGGCGTTGGCTATGTCGAATGACACAGCCAACAATCCGTCCCCTGCCTCCATCGCCTCCTTCGCCTGCCCCTTAAGGCAGGCCAGCGCGTCCACCGTGGAACGCTCAGCCCGAAAACCGAACTGAGCATCCGACAAGTCCGGCCCGATCCCGCGCAAATGGCCCTTTAACCGCGCAGCGATTATCCCCTCAAACATTTTGCCGACCTCATCGAGCAGAACGATGGGCCGGTATGCCGAGGGGGAGTCTGCGGGGCGGCCCTCCTTGCGAAGGAGGCACAACTGCCCCTCCTTCCACGGTTTCGGGAACCTCCCAGAAGCAAGGCATGCGCTGAAGAGGTCCCGAAACCTCTCCTCCATTTGGGTGGCAGCGATCGCCACCACCCTTGCGGGAACGCCGTCGGGGCCTGGAGCTGTCTTCTTGGCGCGGATATGGAAAATCGCCGCGCCAAGTTCCGACTCCGTGACAGGAGGGGGGGCCTCCTCTTCTTCCTCGTCGTCTGGCGGGGCTATAGCTCGTGATGGGCCCATCACTGGCGGGGTGAAGTTGTTGTCCCTGCACGGGAACAGGGACTGAACCACCCCATCCAGAAACGCGGGCTCCAGGGTCTCGGCAACCGGGGGACCAAAGGGGCGCAATTTGTTTCGCGCCGCCTTATATGGTCGCCCGTAGGGGTCGTTGTCGAGACCCTCCAGCAGCTCGGCTCTCGCCGCGTCTCTGGCGGCGGCGATGGCCCGATCGAGGACCATTTTTGCCTCCATGTATAGCTCATAGAGGTGGTCCTCGTCGGCCCGGTCCCGTCGACGCCGCCGCCGGCTCCGCGTATAGGCCCTCCTTGCCCCCACACACGCTGCTCGAAGCCCCGCCAGCTCCACCGACCACCAGTACACGGCGCGTTTGGGTAGTGGTCGTCGGCGAGACCGAGGCATGCTAGAGTTGCATACCTCGGTCAGAGACTCCCTCAGCTGCCCCGCTACGGCGTCCACATCCAAGCCGGCGGTAGGCGGCGACAGCCAGTCCTGGATGAACGCCGCCTCCGCCGCTGCCTCCCTGTCCAGGCGGGTTAGGGCCCACCGCGGGAACGGTGATCGCCCCGAGAGGGGCCGCATCTCACCGGGGCCACTCGTGGAGATGTCGAACCGGATGTAGCGGTGGTCCGACATGGTCTCCACGAGGTCCACCCGCCAGTTCAACACGCGCGCGGCTAACGCAGGGGTGGCGAAAGTGACGTCCACTATTGAGCCACCCTGACGCCGCACGCATGTCTGGACGCTTCCTCTGTTCAAGAGGGAGAGTCCAGAGGAGGCAGCCCACATCTCCACCGCCCGCCCGCGTGCATCGGTGGCCGGGTTGCCCCAGGTCACCGACTTGGCGTTCAAGTCTCCCAGCACGAAGACCTGACGCGGCGCCGCCCTGCCGACCACGGCGGCCAGGACTCCGAGATAGTTCTCGAAGTCCCGGAGAGGGCGGTTTGGGGAGAAATAGACGCCCACGAGGGCTATCTCTCCCCACGCGGCGGCCACGTATCCCGGTCCCCTCTCTAATAGCGAGAGGGGAGGGGAGTCTGTGGAAGACCGCGCCGCTAGTGCCACCAAGCCCTCCTCGTCACCCAGCCAACTGCCGGGGATCGAGTAGGGCTCGGCGACCACCGCTACGTTCACCAACCACTCAGCCATGGCCTGCACCAGCAGGTCCTGGGCCGCTCTGCAGTGGTTGGTGTTCGCCTGGAGGATGCGGTAGTCGGAAACCATTATTCCGACATCGCACCCCCCTCCTCAGCAACCGCCGCTGGAGCTGCAGCGGCGACGACGGTGGCGGCGGTGGTGGCAACAGGGCGAACCTGCGCCGGCACTATGCCCTTCCTCACGGGGGGCTTGCAGCTCCTGCCCGTCATCCTGTGGTCCGCGGGGCGGCCACTGGCGGCACACGCCGTGCAGTGTGGCGTGGTGGCGCGGCAGGTGACACTCTTGTGTCCCTCTTGCCCGCACTGGTAGCACGTGTCTCCCCAGTCAAACTTTGAGGGACACGTGGCTCGGGTGTGGCCGAACGCAAAACACTTGAAGCAGCGCATAGGCTGGTCTTCAAGTGGTCGGACCACAGCCGAGCTGAGTCCCACCAATAACCTTCCTTTGCCCGCAGCAAGGACGGCCCCAGCCGCGGCGACTGGGCACTCAACGCGCATGATGCCCATGCCGCGGCGCCCGGGCCTGATGGCTCCGCCTTTTACCGCGCCAGCGTCGCAGCCTCCAGCCGCAGCAACGGCCGCCACCACATCCTCCTTGGTGACCGAATCCTCCAGATCGGCCACCTCCAAGGCTGCGGTCTTAACGGGCCTGACGACCGTTGCCGCATCCGCGATGACCTCTTGCAACTTTGTTGCGAAGAGGTCCGCATTTGTGCCGCGTGTTTCCCCCGAGAACTCGAAAATTCGAGCCCCGGTTAGGGTTCGGCGGCACGTGATGTTGCTGATCCCCAGCTGCGTGGGATCAGCATTGGTACGAGCCCGTCTTAGGACGGACTCGTACGTCTCGCCCCGCTCCACGGCCTCCGGGGTGATGGTCACCACGACGGCCGCGGTTTTGGGAGGAACTAGCTTCCTCCCGCTGGCTGGAGCCCTTTTGGCTGCGGGAGCAGTCGCAGCGGGCTTGGAGGCCGACTTTTTACCCTTCTTTCCCCTCCTGACCACTTCCGTCCACGACTGGTTGGACGGGGTGGTGGAGGGAAGAAGGGCGTCTTCCTCCTGCGACTTCTGGGTGGCTGCTGGGGTGGCAGACGACCCAGACGCTCCCTCCGCACTTGTGGTGGGGGTTTGAGGAGCCACCATGGTCCTCTTGCCCTTTCCTTTGCCCTTGCCCTTGGAGGGCTTCGCGGCCTGGGGCTGCGCACACGATGCCGAGCCTGCTAGAGGCACAGGTTCCGGCTCCTTCGATGGTGGACTCTTATCCGCCGCTAGCGGCGGTCGGAGCCGCCTTTCCGGCAAGAGCCGGTCCTCGATGCCTGCGAAGCAGGCTCTGGTGAAGGCCCTCTCCTCCATGACAACCTTGCGGATTATATCCTCAAGGTTGGAAGGGGAGGAGGAGGAGCCTCCTACTGCCGGACCCGGGGTACCAGGTTGGGCAGGCCGGGCCGTGGCCTCAGCCAGCTTCTGGTGAAGCTGGCTGTTGTCCGCTTGCAGGCGATCCACCCTTGCCTGCAGCTGCCGCGTCTCGTCCGTGGCCGTCCGCTTCACCAGCTCCAGGACAATGCCGTGCAAGCTGGCGGCCCGGCATTTGAGGGCCTTCTGGAAGGTCCCCTTCAAGTTGGAGGACTTTGAGGCGACCTCCAAGACCTCCTCCTTGTCCTCCTGCGCCATGCGCTCCAGTTCCGCCAGGGAGTGGTCGGCATACAGCACACTTGATGCACCATAGCCAGACCTCGACCTGGCGATTTGCGCCTGGCGCTCCTTCGCAGCGACCCTCTCCTCCAGGTCTTGCTGGAGTTGCGCCCTTCTAGCTAGATCTAGCTGGCGCTCGGCGTCCACCAAGCCCACTTCGTGGGTAGAGGAAGTCGAGGCCTTTTTGGACTTAACCTTCCTCTTCGGCTTGCTTCTGGCCGACTCCGAGGAGCCCTCGGACCCGAGCCTCAGATCGGCCCCTTTCCTTTTGAGGCAGCCGCTTTCAGCCGCCGACGCGTCCATGCTGGAGTCGTCGGAGTCCGACAACTCGTCTGGCCTGCTAAACAAGCTGGCCGCAGACGGTGCGCGGTCAGCTTCCGACGCCATAGCGTCGCCGGCGTGGCCCTGAGAAGGGCCGTTTGATTGGCCCTGAGAAGGGCCGTTGGGTGGGCCCTGAGAAGGGCCGTTTGAACCGCCCTGGGAAGAACGATTCGAAATGAATCGCCCAGAGGCGTCACGCATTGGTTTCTTATACATCGGGTTAAAATTAAAATCCAAATTCGCAGACGTCCGCATAAAAATCTACGATTCACAGCTCACTTTAGCCGCCGGTCTGCCACTCCGTTACGGTGGTCAGACACGGCGTTGCCCGGGGATCACGACGAGGACGTATAAGCTGTGGGGGGATCCCCAACCTTTTTTTTTTTTTTTTTTTTTTTTTTTTTTTTTTTTTTTTTTTTTTTGTCGCTGAGAAATGACATTACGCATCTCCGCTCGTCGGGGGACGACACGGAGTATGTGGGACTCCCTGCCAGAGTGGCAGTATACCCACTAAAACTCAGCGGTGTTCCCGCATCGCCGTGATGGGAGGGCCATGGGAGACCGGCTCATCCTTTACTTCCACAACCCTCCCGGCGCATGCCCGCCTAGCTGGCGGGCCCCGCATGCCCCCCAGGCTGGGGGGCTACGGGAATGGCCGGGAACACCTGGCCATTCCCGTCCGACACTGATGGAGGCCTGTGCAATACAGGCGAGGGTGCCCCCGCACCCGTTGCCTGCTGGCCTCCACCTGGGAGGAGTCGGAGATGACTGTCATACTGACGTCTTCTTCGACCCCTCCTCCGCCTTCGGAGCGGCGCCGCGAGAGGGTCTTCCTCCCGCGCGCGCTCCGCCGCCTCCTTCTGGGACATGACGTATTCGCAGAAGGAGGCGACTGCCGCCCAGGACCCCTCATCCCCCAGCATGGCGTTGATCAAGCCGGGGAGCGAAAGGTCCGTTCCGATCGCCGCTGTGAGACTGCGGCGCGGCTCGGACCACGACGGGCACACCTCGAGAGTGTGCTGCGCCGTGTCCTCCGCCGCGCCACAGTCGTGACACGACGGCGTCTCCTCCCGCCCGATACGGTGAAGGTACGATCCGAAACAACCGTGTCCGGACAGCACCTGCACCAGGCGGAAGGAGAGGAACCCATGCGACCGCTCGAGCCAGTCTCGCAGGACCGGCCCAATCGCGTCGAGGGTTCGGCGGCCGAAGGCTGCGGTGGCGAGGTCCGTCG
The DNA here is from genome assembly GCA_948252095.1 of Dicycla oo. Taxonomy (NCBI): domain Eukaryota; kingdom Metazoa; phylum Arthropoda; class Insecta; order Lepidoptera; family Noctuidae; genus Dicycla; species Dicycla oo. The sequence goes on along the minus strand of CAOCOZ010000011.1, from coordinate 11,923 downwards.
TCCAATGGACGACGATGGCGTCCCTCGCCTCCCGCCGGACGGCTTCCCGCTCTTCCGGGGCGGGGCGTTCTCCTCTCGCCCTTCGCCCTGCCGTCCATTCATACACTCTGGCGAGCACCCACGCCTCGAGTTCCCAAGGTGGGGTGCCGGCCAGAGCGCATGCTGCCGCGAAGCCCACCGTGCGGTAGGCCCGCGCCACCCGCTGGGCTATGGCCCTTTGGGGCGCCCGCAGGGCAGCGGCGTTCTCCCTCCTTTGGAGGGAGTCCTCCCAGATGGGCGCCCCGTAGAGGGCCATACTCTTCAAGATGCCGGCGTAAAGTTGCCGGCATCGTGCGCTGGGCCCCCCCAAGTTGGGAAGCAGCCAGGACAGCGCGCCCGCGGCCTTCAGCAGGCGCGACGACAGCCCGCTAAAATGCGGACCGAAGCGCCACCTGCTGTCGAGTACAAGGCCCAGATATTTCATCTGGGTCTTGACCTCGATTCTGACGCCCTCCACGAAGATGTGGGCGTCAGGTGGGGGGCGCTGCCGAGGTCCGTGGAAGAACACGGCCTCGGTCTTGTGCAGCGCCACCGTTAAACCTAGGCGGCGGATCCTCCCCGCGACCAAGGATCCGCCCGCCGAGGCCAAGTTGGCCGCCTCCCTGAAACTCCCCCCCCGGGCGGTGAGGAGAGTGTCGTCCGCGTAGCAAACGACACTCGTGCCTCGGAGGAGAGTTCCCCGCAGGAGCCAATCATAGCCGACGTTCCAGAGGAGAGGTCCTATGACTGACCCCTGCGGAACGCCGGCCTCAACGGCGTATCGCCGGACTTGGCCAGTCCTATTTACCAGGAGGATCGCCCGATCCTCCAGGTAGCTGGCCAGCAGACTGCGCAGGTATCGAGGCACTCCGTGGAATCGGAGCGCCTCTAGGATGGTGGAGTGGGGAACGGAGTTGAAGGCGTTGGCTATGTCGAATGACACAGCCAACAATCCGTCCCCTGCCTCCATCGCCTCCTTCGCCTGCCCCTTAAGGCAGGCCAGCGCGTCCACCGTGGAACGCTCAGCCCGAAAACCGAACTGAGCATCCGACAAGTCCGGCCCGATCCCGCGCAAATGGCCCTTTAACCGCGCAGCGATTATCCCCTCGAACATTTTGCCGACCTCATCGAGCAGAACGATGGGCCGGTATGCCGAGGGGGAGTCTGCGGGGCGGCCCTCCTTGCGAAGGAGGCACAACTGCCCCTCCTTCCACGGTTTCGGGAACCTCCCAGAAGCAAGGCATGCGCTGAAGAGGTCCCGAAACCTCTCCTCCATTTGGGTGGCAGCGATCGCCACCACCCTTGCGGGAACGCCGTCGGGGCCTGGAGCTGTCTTCTTGGCGCGGATATGGAAAATCGCCGCGCCAAGTTCCGACTCCGTGACAGGAGGGGGGGCCTCCTCTTCTTCCTCGTCGTCTGGCGGGGCTATAGCTCGTGATGGGCCCATCACTGGCGGGGTGAAGTTGTTGTCCCTGCACGGGAACAGGGACTGAACCACCCCATCCAGAAACGCGGGCTCCAGGGTCTCGGCAACCGGGGGACCAAAGGGGCGCAATTTGTTTCGCGCCGCCTTATATGGTCGCCCGTAGGGGTCGTTGTCGAGACCCTCCAGCAGCTCGGCTCTCGCCGCGTCTCTGGCGGCGGCGATGGCCCGATCGAGGACCATTTTTGCCTCCATGTATAGCTCATAGAGGTGGTCCTCGTCGGCCCGGTCCCGTCGACGCCGCCGCCGGCTCCGCGTGTAGGCCCTCCTTGCCCCCACACACGCTGCTCGAAGCCCCGCCAGCTCCACCGACCACCAGTACACGGCGCGTTTGGGTAGTGGTCGTCGGCGAGACCGAGGCATGCTAGAGTTGCATACCTCGGTCAGAGACTCCCTCAGCTGCCCCGCTACGGCGTCCACATCCAAGCCGGCGGTAGGCGGCGACAGCCAGTCCTGGATGAACGCCGCCTCCGCCGCTGCCTCCCTGTCCAGGCGGGTTAGGGCCCACCGCGGGAACGGTGATCGCCCCGAGAGGGGCCGCATCTCACCGGGGCCACTCGTGGAGATGTCGAACCGGATGTAGCGGTGGTCCGACATGGTCTCCACGAGGTCCACCCGCCAGTTCAACACGCGCGCGGCTAACGCAGGGGTGGCGAAAGTGACGTCCACTATTGAGCCACCCTGACGCCGCACGCATGTCTGGACGCTTCCTCTGTTCAAGAGGGAGAGTCCAGAGGAGGCAGCCCACATCTCCACCGCCCGCCCGCGTGCGTCGGTGGCCGGGTTGCCCCAGGTCACCGACTTGGCGTTCAAGTCTCCCAGCACGAAGACCTGACGCGGCGCCGCCCTGCCGACCACGGCGGCCAGGACTCCGAGATAGTTCTCGAAGTCCCGGAGAGGGCGGTTTGGGGAGAAATAGACGCCCACGAGGGCTATCTCTCCCCACGCGGCGGCCACGTATCCCGGTCCCCTCTCTAATAGCGAGAGGGGAGGGGAGTCTGTGGAAGACCGCGCCGCTAGTGCCACCAAGCCCTCCTCGTCACCCAGCCAACTGCCGGGGATCGAGTAGGGAACCTTTTTTTTTTTTTTTTTTTTTTTTTTTTTTTTTTGTCGCTGAGAAATGACATTACGCATCTCCGCTCGTCGGGGGACGACACGGAGTATGTGGGACTCCCTGCCAGAGTGGCAGTATACCCACTAAAACTCAGCGGTGTTCCCGCATCGCCGTGATGGGAGGGCCATGGGCAACCGGCTCATCCTTTACTTCCACAACCCTCCCGGCGCATGCCCGCCTAGCTGGCGGGCCCCGCATGCCCCCCAGGCTGGGGGGCTACGGGAATGGCCGGGAACACCTGGCCATTCCCGTCCGACACTGATGGAGGCCTGTGCAATACAGGCAAGGGTGCCCCCGCACCCGTTGCCTGCTGGCCTCCACCTGGGAGGAGTCGGAGATGACTGTCATACTGACGTCTTCTTCGACCCCTCCTCCGCCTTCGGAGCGGCGCCGCAAGAGGGTCTTCCTCCCGCGCGCGCTCCGCCGCCTCCTTCTGGGACATGACGTATTCGCAGAAGGAGGCGACTGCCGCCCAGGACCCCTCATCCCCCAGCATGGCGTTGATCAAGCCGGAGAGCGAAAGGTCCGTTCCGATCGCCGCTGTGAGACTGCGGCGCGGCTCGGACCACGACGGGCACACCTCGAGAGTGTGCTGCGCCGTGTCCTCCGCCGCGCCACAGTCGTGACACGACGGCGTCTCCTCCCGCCCGATACGGTGAAGGTACGATCCGAAACAACCGTGTCCGGACAGCACCTGCACCAGGCGGAAGGAGAGGAACCCATGCGACCGCTCGAGCCAGTCTCGCAGGACCGGCCCAATCGCGTCGAGGGTTCGGCGGCCGAAGGCTGCGGTGGCGAGGTCCGTCGTCCAATGGACGACGATGGCGTCCCTCGCCTCCCGCCGGACGGCTTCCCGCTCTTCCGGGGCGGGGCGTTCTCCTCTCGCCCTCCGCCCCGCCGTCCATTCATACACTCTGGCGAGCACCCACGCCTCGAGTTCCCAAGGTGGGGTGCCGGCCAGAGCGCATGCTGCCGCGAAGCCTACCGTGCGGTAGGCCCGCGCCACCCGCTGGGCTATGGCCCTTTGGGGAGCCCGCAGGGCGGCGGCGTTCTCCCTCCTTTGGAGGGAGTCCTCCCAGATGGGCGCCCCGTAGAGGGCCATACTCTTTAAGATGCCGGCGTAAAGTTGCCGGCATCGTGCGCTGGGCCCCCCCAGGTTGGGAAGCAGCCAAGACAGCGCGCCCGCGGCCTTCAGCAGGCGCGACGACAGCCCGCTAAAATGCGGACCGAAGCGCCACCTGCTGTCGAGTACAAGGCCCAGATATTTCATCTGGGTCTTGACCTCGATTCTGACGCCCTCCACGAAGATGTGGGCGTCAGGTGGGGGGCGCTGCCGAGGTCCGTGGAAGAACACGGCCTCGGTCTTGTGCAGCGCCACCGTTAAACCTAGGCGGCGGATCCTCCCCGCGACCAAGGATCCGCCCGCCGAGGCCAAGTTGGCCGCCTCCCTGAAACTCCCCCCCCGGGCGGTGAGGAGAGTGTCGTCCGCGTAGCAAACGACACTCGTGCCTCGGAGGAGAGTTCCCCGCAGGAGCCAATCATAGCCAACGTTCCAGAGGAGAGGTCCTATGACTGACCCCTGCGGAACGCCGGCCTCAACGGCGTATCGCCGGACTTGGCCAGTCCTATTTACCAGGAGGATCGCCCGATCCTCCAGGTAGCTGGCCAGCAGACTGCGCAGGTATCGAGGCACTCCGTGGAATCGGAGCGCCTCTAGGATGGTGGAGTGGGGAACGGAGTTGAAGGCGTTGGCTATGTCGAATGACACAGCCAACAATCCGTCCCCTGCCTCCATCGCCTCCTTCGCCTGCCCCTTAAGGCAGGCCAGCGCGTCCACCGTGGAACGCTCAGCCCGAAAACCGAACTGAGCATCCGACAAGTCCGGCCCGATCCCGCGCAAATGGCCCTTTAACCGCGCAGCGATTATCCCCTCGAACATTTTGCCGACCTCATCGAGCAGAACGATGGGCCGGTATGCCGAGGGGGAGTCTGCGGGGCGGCCCTCCTTGCGAAGGAGGCACAACTGCCCCTCCTTCCACGGTTTCGGGAACCTCCCAGAAGCAAGGCATGCGCTGAAGAGGTCCCGAAACCTCTCCTCCATTTGGGTGGCAGCGATCGCCACCACCCTTGCGGGAACGCCGTCGGGGCCTGGAGCTGTCTTCTTGGCGCGGATATGGAAAATCGCCGCGCCAAGTTCCGACTCCGTGACAGGAGGGGGGGCCTCCTCTTCTTCCTCGTCGTCTGGCGGGGCTATAGCTCGTGCTGGGCCCATCACTGGCGGGGTGAAGTTGTTGTCCCTGCACGGGAACAGGGACTGAACCACCCCATCCAGAAATGCGGGCTCCAGGGTCTCGGCAACCGGGGGACCAAAGGGGCGCAATTTGTTGCGCGCCGCCTTATATGGTCGCCCGTAGGGGTCGTTGTCGAGACCCTCCAGCAGCTCGGCTCTCGCCGCGTCTCTGGCGGCGGCGATGGCCCGATCGAGGACCATTTTTGCCTCCATGTATAGCTCATAGAGGTGGTCTTCGTCGGCCCGGTCCCGTCGACGCCGCCGCCGGCTCCGCGTATAGGCCCTCCTTGCCCCCACACACGCTGCTCGAAGCCCCGCCAGCTCCACCGACCACCAGTACACGGCGCGTTTGGGTAGTGGTCGTCGGCGAGACCGAGGCATGCTAGAGTTGCATACCTCGGTCAGAGACTCCCTCAGTTGCCCCGCTACGGCGTCCACATCCAAGCCGGCGGTAGGCGGCGACAGCCAGTCCTGGATGAACGCCGCCTCCGCCGCTGCCTCCCTGTCCAGGCGGGTTAGGGCCCACCGCGGGAACGGTGATCGCCCCGAGAGGGGCCGCATCTCACCGGGGCCACTCGTGGAGATGTCGAACCGGATGTAGCGGTGGTCCGACATGGTCTCCACTAGGTCCACCCGCCAGTTCAACACGCGCGCGGCTAACGCAGGGGTGGCGAAAGTGACGTCCACTATTGAGCCACCCTGACGCCGCACGCATGTCTGGACGCTTCCTCTGTTCAAGAGGGAGAGTCCAGAGGAGGCAGCCCACATCTCCACCGCCCGCCCGCGTGCGTCGGTGGCCGGGTTGCCCCAGGTCACCGACTTGGCGTTCAAGTCTCCCAGCACGAAGACCTGACGCTGCGCTGCCCTGCCGACCACGGCGGCCAGGACTCCGAGATAGTTCTCGAAATCCTGGAGAGGGCGGTTTGGGGAGAAATAGACGCCCACGAGGGCTATCTCTCCCCACGCGGCGGCCACGTATCCCGGTCCCCTCTCTAATAGCGAGAGGGGAGGGAAGTCTGTGGAGGACCGCGCCGCTAGTGCCACCAAGCCGTCCTCGTCACCCAGCCAACTGCCGGGGATCGAGTAGGGCTCGGCGACCACCGCTACGTTCACCAACCACTCAGCCATGGCCTGCACCAGCAGGTCCTGGGCCGCTCTGCAGTGGTTGGTGTTCGCCTGGAGGATGCGGTAGTCGGAAACCATTATTCCGACATCGCACCCCCCTCCTCAGCAACCGCCGCTGGAGCCGCAGCGGCGACGTCGGTGGCGGCGGTGGTGGCAACAGGGCGAACCTGCGCCGGCACTATGCCCTTCTTCACGGGGGGCTTGCAGCTCCTGCCCGTCATCCTGTGGTCCGCGGGGCGGCCACTGGCGGCACACGCCATGCAGTGTGGCGTGGTGGCGCGGCAGGTGACACTCTTGTGTCCCTCTTGCCCGCACTGGTAGCACGTGTCTCCCCAGTCAAACTTTGAGGGACACGTGGCTCGGGTGTGGCCGAACGCAAAACACTTGAAGCAGCGCATAGGCTGCTCTTCAAGTGGTCGGACCACAGCCGAGCTGAGTCCCACCAATATCCGTCCTTTGCCCGCAGCAAGGACGGCCCCAGCAACGGCGACTGGGCATTCAACGCGCATGATGCCCATGCCGCGGCGCCCGGGCCTGATGGCTCCGCCTTTTAACGCGCCAGCGTCACAACCTCCAGCCGCAGCAACGGCCGCCACCACATCCTCCTTGGTGACCGAATCCTCCAGATCGGCCACCTCCAAGGCTGCGGTCTTAACGGGCCTGACGACCGTTGCCGCATCCGCGATGACCTCTTGCAACTTTGTTGCGAAGAGGTCCGCATCGAGTAGGGAACCTAACCTAACCTTTTTTTTTTTTTTTTTTTTTCGCTGAGAAATGACATTACGCATCTCCGCTCGTCGGGGGACGACACGGAGTATGTGGGACTCCCTGCCAGAGTGGCAGTATACCCACTAAAACTCAGCGGTGTTCCCGCATCGCCGTGATGGGAGGGCCATGGGAGACCGGCTCATCCTTTACTTCCACAACCCTCCCGGCGCATGCCCGCCTAGCTGGCGGGCCCCGCATGCCCCCCAGGCTGGGGGGCTACGGGAATGGCCGGGAACACCTGGCCATTCCCGTCCGACACTGATGGAGGCCTGTGCAATACAGGCAAGGGTGCCCCCGCACCCGTTGCCTGCTGGCCTCCACCTGGGAGGAGTCGGAGATGACTGTCATACTGACGTCTTCTTCGACCCCTCCTCCGCCTTCGGAGCGGCGCCGCGAGAGGGTCTTCCTCCCGCGCGCGCTCCGCCGCCTCCTTCTGGGACATGACGTATTCGCAGAAGGAGGCGACTGCCGCCCAGGACCCCTCATCCCCCAGCATGGCGTTGATCAAGCCGGGGAGCGAAAGGTCCGTTCCGATCGCCGCTGTGAGACTGCGGCGCGGCTCGGACCACGACGGGCACACCTCGAGAGTGTGCTGCGCCGTGTCCTCCGCCGCGCCACAGTCGTGACACGACGGCGTCTCCTCCCGCCCGATACGGTGAAGGTACGATCCGAAACAACCGTGTCCGGACAGCACCTGCACCAGGCGGAAGGAGAGGAACCCATGCGACCGCTCGAGCCAGTCTCGCAGGACCGGCCCAATCGCGTCGAGGGTTCGGCGGCCGAAGGCTGCGGTGGCGAGGTCCGTCGTCCAATGGACGACGATGGCGTCCCTCGCCTCCCGCCGGACGGCTTCCCGCTCTTCCGGGGCGGGGCGTTCTCCTCTCGCCCTCCGCCCCGCCGTCCATTCATACACTCTGGCGAGCACCCACGCCTCGAGTTCCCAAGGTGGGGTGCCGGCCAGAGCGCATGCTGCCGCGAAGCCCACCGTGCGGTAGGCCCGCGCCACCCGCTGGGCTATGGCCCTTTGGGGCGCCCGCAGGGCGGCGGCGTTCTCCCTCCTTTGGAGGGAGTCCTCCCAGATGGGCGCCCCGTAGAGGGCCATACTCTTTAAGATGCCGGCGTAAAGTTGCCGGCATCGTGCGCTGGGCCCCCCCAGGTTGGGAAGCAGCCAAGAGAGCGCGCCCGCGGTCTTCAGCAGGCGCGACGACAGCCCGTTAAAATGCGGACCGAAGCGCCACCTGCTGTCGAGTACAAGGCCCAGATATTTCATCTGGGCCTTGACCTCGATTCTGACGCCCTCCACGAAGATGTGGGCGTCAGGTGGGGGGCGCTGCCGAGGTCCGTGGAAGAACACGGCCTCGGTCTTGTGTAGCGCCACCGTTAAACCTAGGCGGCGAATCCTCCCCGCGACCAAGGATCCGCCCGCCGAGGCCAAGTTGGCCGCCTCCCTGAAACTCCCCCCCCGGGCGGTGAGGAGAGTGTCGTCCGCGTAGCAAACGACACTAACCTAACCTTTTTTTTTTTTTTTTTTTTTTTTTTTCGCTGAGAAATGACATTACGCATCTCCGCTCGTCGGGGGACGACACGGAGTATGTGGGACTCCCTGCCAGAGTGGCAGTATACCCACTAAAACTCAGCGGTGTTCCCGCATCGCCGTGATGGGAGGGCCATGGGAGACCGGCTCATCCTTTACTTCCACAACCCTCCCGGCGCATGCCCGCCTAGCTGGCGGGCCCCGCATGCCCCCCAGGCTGGGGGGCTACGGGAATGGCCGGGAACACCTGGCCATTCCCGTCCGACACTGATGGAGGCCTGTGCAATACAGGCAAGGGTGCCCCCGCACCCGTTGCCTGCTGGCCTCCACCTGGGAGGAGTCGGAGATGACTGTCATACTGACGTCTTCTTCGACCCCTCCTCCGCCTTCGGAGCGGCGCCGCGAGAGGGTCTTCCTCCCGCGCGCGCTCCGCCGCCTCCTTCTGGGACATGACGTATTCGCAGAAGGAGGCGACTGCCGCCCAGGACCCCTCATCCCCCAGCATGGCGTTGATCAAGCCGGGGAGAGAAAGGTCCGTTCCGATCGCCGCCGTGAGACTGCGGCGCGGCTCGGACCACGACGGGCACACCTCGAGAGTGTGCTGCGCCGTGTCCTCCGCCGCGCCACAGTCGTGACACGACGGCGTCTCCTCCCGCCCGATACGGTGCAGGTACGATCCGAAACAACCGTGTCCGGACAGCACCTGCACCAGGCGGAAGGAGAGGAACCCATGCGACCGCTCGAGCCAGTCTCGCAGGACCGGCCCAATCGCGTCGAGGGTTCGGCGGCCGAAGGCTGCGGTGGCGAGGTCCGTCGTCCAATGGACGACGATGGCGTCCCTCGCCTCCCGCCGGACGGCTTCCCGCTCTTCCGGGGCGGGGCGTTCTCCTCTCGCCCTCCGCCCCGCCGTCCATTCATACACTCTGGCGAGCACCCACCTGGGCCTGGGCCGCTCTGCAGTGGTTGGTGTTCGCCTGGAGGATGCGGTAGTCGGAAACCATTATTCCGACATCGCACCCCCCTCCTCAGCAACCGCCGCTGGAGCTGCAGCGGCGACGACGGTGGCGGCGGTGGTGGCAACAGGGCGAACCTGCGCCGGCACTATGCCCTTCCTCACGGGGGGCTTGCAGCTCCTGCCCGTCATCCTGTGGTCCGCGGGGCGGCCACTGGCGGCACACGCCGTGCAGTGTGGCGTGGTGGCGCGGCAGGTGACACTCTTGTGTCCCTCTTGCCCGCACTGGTAGCACGTGTCTCCCCAGTCAAACTTTGAGGGACACGTGGCTCGGGTGTGGCCGAACGCAAAACACTTGAAGCAGCGCATAGGCTGGTCTTCAAGTGGTCGGACCACAGCCGAGCTGAGTCCCACCAATAACCGTCCTTTGCCCGCAGCAAGGACGGCCCCAGCCGCGGCGACTGGGCACTCAACGCGCATGATGCCCATGCCGCGGCGCCCGGGCCTGATGGCTCCGCCTTTTACTGCGCCAGCGTCGCAGCCTCCAGCCGCAGCAACGGCCGCCACCACATCCTCCTTGGTGACCGAATCCTCCAGATCGGCCACCTCCAAGGCTGCGGTCTTAACGGGCCTGACGACCGATGCCGCATCCGCGATGACCTCTTGCAACTTTGTTGCGAAGAGGTCCGCATTTGTGCCGCGTGTTTCCCCCGAGAACTCGAAAATTCGAGCCCCGGTTAGGGTTCGGCGGCACGTGATGTTGCTGATCCCCAGCTGCGTGGGATCAGCATTGGTACGAGCCCGTCTTAGGACGGACTCGTACCTCGTACCCTTCTAGCTAGATCTAGCTGGCGCTCGGCGTCCACCAAGCCCACATCGTGGGTAGAGGAAGTCGAAGCCTTTTTGGACTTCAACTTCCTCTTCGGCTTGCTTCTGGCCGACTCCGAGGAGCCCTCGGACCCGAGCCTCAGATCGGCCCCCTTCCGCTTAAGGCAGCCGCTTTCAGCCGCCGACGCGTCCATGCTGGAGTCGTCGGAGTCCGACAACTCGTCTGGCCTGCTAAACAAGCTGGCCGCAGACGGTGCGCGGTCAGCTTCCGACGCCATAGCGTCGCCGGCGTGGCCCTGAGAAGGGCCGTTTGATTGGCCCTGAGAAGGGCCGTTGGGTGGGCCCTGAGAAGGGCCGTTTGAACCGCCCTGGGAAGAACGATTCGAAATGAATCGCCCAGCGGCGTCACGCATCGGTTTAGTACTCATCGGGTTAAAATTAAAATTCGTAGACGTCCGCATAAAAAATCTACGATTCACAGCTCACTTTAGCCGCCGGTCTGCCACTCCGTTACGGTGGTCAGACACGGCGTTGCCCGGGGATCACGACGAGGACGTATAAGCTGTGGGGGGATCCCCAACCTAACCTTTTTTTTTTTTTTTTTTTTTTTTCGCTGAGAAATGACATTACGCATCTCCGCTCGTCGGGGGACGACACGAAGTATGTGGGACTCCCTGCCAGAGTGGCAGTATACCCACTAAAACTCAGCGGTGTTCCCGCATCGCCGTGATGGGAGGGCCATGGGAGACCGGCTCATCCTTTACTTCCACAACCCTCCCGGCGCATGCCCGCCTAGCTGGCGGGCCCCGCATGCCCCCCAGGCTGGGGGGCTACGGGAATGGCCGGGAACACCTGGCCATTCCCGTCCGACACTGATGGAGGCCTGTGCAATACAGGCAAGGGTGCCCCCGCACCCGTTGCCTGCTGGCCTCCACCTGGGAGGAGTCGGAGATGACTGTCATACTGACGTCTTCTTCGACCCCTCCTCCGCCTTCGGAGCGGCGCCGCGAGAGGGTCTTCCTCCCGCGCGCGCTCCGCCGCCTCCTTCTGGGACATGACGTATTCGCAGAAGGAGGCGACTGCCGCCCAGGACCCCTCATCCCCCAGCATGGCGTTGATCAAGCCGGGGAGAGAAAGGTCCGTTCCGATCGCCGCCGTGAGACTGCGGCGCGGCTCGGACCACGACGGGCACACCTCGAGAGTGTGCTGCGCCGTGTCCTCCGCCGCGCCACAGTCGTGACACGACGGCGTCTCCTCCCGCCCGATACGGTGCAGGTACGATCCGAAACAACCGTGTCCGGACAGCACCTGCACCAGGCGGAAGGAGAGGAACCCATGCGACCGCTCGAGCCAGTCTCGCAGGACCGGCCCAATCGCGTCGAGGGTTCGGCGGCCGAAGGCTGCGGTGGCGAGGTCCGTCGTCCAATGGACGACGATGGCGTCCCTCGCCTCCCGCCGGACGGCTTCCCGCTCTTCCGGGGCGGGGCGTTCTCCTCTCGCCCTCCGCCCCGCCGTCCATTCATACACTCTGGCGAGCACCCACGCCTCGAGTTCCCAAGGTGGGGTGCCGGCCAGAGCGCATGCTGCCGCGAAGCCCACCGTGCGGTAGGCCCGCGCCACCCGCTGGGCTATGGCCCTTTGGGGCGCCCGCAGGGCGGCGGCGTTCTCCCTCCTTTGGAGGGAGTCCTCCCAGATGGGCGCCCCGTAGAGGGCCATACTCTTTAAGATGCCGGCGTAAAGTTGCCGGCATCGTGCGCTGGGCCCCCCCAGGTTGGGAAGCAGCCAAGACAGCGCGCCCGCGGTCTTCAGCA
>CAOCOZ010000010.1:0-70000 GCA_948252095.1 Dicycla oo | reverse complement strand
TACTACACAAGCTGCTACTCTATAGTCACAGTACTACACAAGTTGCTACTCTATAGTCGCAGTACTACACAAGTTGCTACTCTATAGTCGCAGTACTACACAAGTTGCTACTCTATAGTCGCAGTACTACACAAGTTGCTACTCTATAGTCGCAGTACTACACAAGTTGCTAGTCTATAGTCGCAGTACTACACAAGTTGCTACTCTATAGTCGCAGTACTACACAAAATGCTCCTCTTTAGTCGCAGTACTACATAAGTTGCTACTCTATAGTCGCAGTACTACACAAATTGCTAGTCTATAGTCGCAGTACTACACAAGTTGCTACTGTATAGTCGCAGTACTACACAAGTTGCTAGTCTATAGTCGTAGTACTACACAAGTTATTACTCTATAGTCGCAGTACTACACAAGTTGCTACTCTATAGTCGCAGTACTACACAAGTTGCTACTCTATAGTCGCAGTACTACGCAAGTTGCTACTCTATAGTCGCAGTACTACACAAGTTGCTACTCTATAGTCGCAGTACTACACAAGTTGCTAGTCTATAGTCGCAGTATTACGCAAGTTGCTACTGTATAGTCGCAGTACTATACAAGTTGCTAGTCTATAGTCGCAGTACTACACAAGTTGCTAGTCTATAGTCGCAGTACTACACAAGTTGCTACTGTATAGTCGCAGTACTACACAAGTTGCTAGTCTATAGTCGCAGTACTACACAAGTTGCTAATCTATAGTCGCAGTACTACACAAGTTGCTAGTCTATAGTCGCAGTACTACACAAGTTGCTACTCTATAGTCGCAGTACTACACAAGTTGCTACTCTAAAGTCGCAGTACTACGCAAGTTGCTACTCTATAGTCGCAGTACTACGCAAGTTGCTAGTCTATAGTCGCAGTACTACACAAGTTGCTACTCTATAGTCGCAGTACTACACAAGTTGCTACTCTATAGTCGCAGTACTACGGAAGTTGCTACTCTATAGTCGCATTACTACACAAGTTGCTACTCTATAGTCGCAGTACTACACAAGTTGCTACTCTATAGTCGCAGTACTACACAAGTTGCTAGTCTATAGTCACAGTACTACACAAGTTGCTACTCTATAGTCGCAGTACTACACAAGTTGCTACTCTATAGTCGCTGTACTACACAAGTTGCTACTCTATAGTCGAAGTACTACGCAAGTTGCTACTCTATAGTCGCAGTACTACACAAGTTGCTACTCTATAGTCGCAGTACTACACAAGTTGCTACTCTATAGTCGCAGTACTACACAAGTTGCTACTCTGTAGTCGCAGTACTACACAAGTTGCTACTCTATAGTCGCAGTACTACACAAGTTATTACTCTATAGTCGCAGTACTACACAAGTTGCTACTCTATAAACGCAGTACTACACAAGTTGCTACTCTATAGTCGCAGTACTACGTAAGTTGCTACTCTATAGTCGCAGTACTACGCAAGTTATTACTCTATAGTCGCAGTACTACACAAGTTGCTACTCTATAGTCGCAGTACTACACAAGTTGCTACTCTATAGTCGCAGTACTACACAAGTTGCTACTCTATAGTCGCAGTACTACGCAAGTTGCTACTCTATAGTCGCAGTACTACACAAGTTGCTACTCTATAGTCGCAGTACTACACAAGTTGCTAGTCTATAGTCGCAGTACTACGCAAGTTGCTACTGTATAGTCGTGGTACTTCGCAAGTTGCTACTCTATAGTCGCAGTACTACACAAGTTGCTACTCTATAGTCGCAGTACTACACAAGTTGCTACTCTATAGTCGCAGTACTACACAAGTTGCTACTCTATAGTCGTGGTACTACGCAAGTTGCTAGTCTATAGTCGTGGTACTACGCAAGTTGCTACTCTATAGTCGTAGTGCTATGCAAGTTGCTACTCTATAGTCGCAGTACTACGCAAGTTGCTACTCTATAGTCGCAGTACTACGCAAGTTGCTACTGTATAGTTGCAGTACTACACAAGTTGCTACTCTATAGTCGCAGTACTACGCAAGTTGCTACTCTATAGTCGCAGTACTACGCAAGTTGCTACTCTATAGTCGCAGTACTACACAAGTTGCTACTCTATAGTCGCAGTACTACACAAGTTGCTAGTCTATAGTCGCAGTACTACACAAGTTGCTACTCTATAGTCGCAGTACTACACAAGTTGCTACTCTATAGTCGCAGTACTACGGAAGTTGCTACTCTATAGTCGCAGTACTACACAAGTTGCTACTCTATAGTCGCAGTACTACACAAGTTGCTACTCTATAGTCGCAGTACTACACAAGTTGCTAGTCTATAGTCGCAGTACTACACAAGTTGCTACTCTATAGTCGCAGTACTACACAAGTTGCTACTCTATAGTCGCAGTACTACGCAAGTTGCTACTCTATAGTCGCAGTACTATGGAAGTTGCTACTCTATAGTCGCAGTACTACACAAGTTGCTACTCTATAGTCGCAGTACTACACAAGTTGCTACTCTATAGTCGCAGTACTACACAAGTTGCTAGTCTATAGTCACAGTACTACACAAGTTGCTACTCTATACTCGCATTACTACACAAGTTGCTACTCTATAGTCGCAGTACTACAAAAGTTGCTACTCTATAGTCGCAATACTACACAAGCTGCTACTCTATAGTCACAGTACTACACAAGTTGCTACTCTATAGTCGCAGTACTACACAAGTTGCTACTCTATAGTCGCAGTACTACACAAGTTGCTACTCTATAGTCGCAGTACTACACAAGTTGCTACTCTATAGTCGCAGTACTACACAAGTTGCTAGTCTATAGTCGCAGTACTACACAAGTTGCTACTCTATAGTCGCAGTACTACACAAGTTGCTCCTCTTTAGTCGCAGTACTACATAAGTTGCTACTCTATAGTCGCAGTACTACACAAGTTGCTAGTCTATAGTCGCAGTACTACACAAGTTGCTACTGTATAGTCGCAGTACTACACAAGTTGCTAGTCTATAGTCGTAGTACTACACAAGTTATTACTCTATAGTCGCAGTACTACACAAGTTGCTACTCTATAGTCGCAGTACTACACAAGTTGCTACTCTATAGTCGCAGTACTACGCAAGTTGCTACTCTATAGTCGCAGTACTACACAAGTTGCTACTCTATAGTCGCAGTACTACACAAGTTGCTAGTCTATAGTCGCAGTATTACGCAAGTTGCTACTGTATAGTCGCAGTACTATACAAGTTGCTAGTCTATAGTCGCAGTACTACACAAGTTGCTAGTCTATAGTCGCAGTACTACACAAGTTGCTACTGTATAGTCGCAGTACTACACAAGTTGCTAGTCTATAGTCGCAGTACTACACAAGTTGCTAATCTATAGTCGCAGTACTACACAAGTTGCTAGTCTATAGTCGCAGTACTACACAAGTTGCTACTCTATAGTCGCAGTACTACACAAGTTGCTACTCTAAAGTCGCAGTACTACGCAAGTTGCTACTCTATAGTCGCAGTACTACGCAAGTTGCTAGTCTATAGTCGCAGTACTACACAAGTTGCTACTCTATAGTCGCAGTACTACACAAGTTGCTACTCTATAGTCGCAGTACTACGGAAGTTGCTACTCTATAGTCGCATTACTACACAAGTTGCTACTCTATAGTCGCAGTACTACACAAGTTGCTACTCTATAGTCGCAGTACTACACAAGTTGCTAGTCTATAGTCACAGTACTACACAAGTTGCTACTCTATAGTCGCAGTACTACACAAGTTGCTACTCTATAGTCGCTGTACTACACAAGTTGCTACTCTATAGTCGAAGTACTACGCAAGTTGCTACTCTATAGTCGCAGTACTACACAAGTTGCTACTCTATAGTCGCAGTACTACACAAGTTGCTACTCTATAGTCGCAGTACTACACAAGTTGCTACTCTGTAGTCGCAGTACTACACAAGTTGCTACTCTATAGTCGCAGTACTACACAAGTTATTACTCTATAGTCGCAGTACTACACAAGTTGCTACTCTATAAACGCAGTACTACACAAGTTGCTACTCTATAGTCGCAGTACTACGTAAGTTGCTACTCTATAGTCGCAGTACTACGCAAGTTATTACTCTATAGTCGCAGTACTACACAAGTTGCTACTCTATAGTCGCAGTACTACACAAGTTGCTACTCTATAGTCGCAGTACTACACAAGTTGCTACTCTATAGTCGCAGTACTACGCAAGTTGCTACTCTATAGTCGCAGTACTACACAAGTTGCTACTCTATAGTCGCAGTACTACACAAGTTGCTAGTCTATAGTCGCAGTACTACGCAAGTTGCTACTGTATAGTCGTGGTACTTCGCAAGTTGCTACTCTATAGTCGTAGTGCTACGCAAGTTGCTACTCTATAGTCGCAGTACTACACAAGTTGCTACTTTATAGTCGTGGTACTACGCAAGTTGCTACTCTACAGTCGTGGTACTACGCAAGTTGCTACTCTATAGTCGTAGTGCTACGCAAGTTGCTACTGTATAGTCGCAGTACTACACAAGTTGCTACTCTATAGTCGCAGTACTACGCATGTTGCTACTCTATAGTCGCAGTACTACGCAAGTTGCTACTCTATAGTCGCAGTACTACACAAGTTGCTACTCTATAGTCGCAGTACTACACAAGTTGCTACTCTATAGTCGCAGTACTACGTAAGTTGCTACTCTATAGTCGCAGTACTACGCAAGTTATTACTCTATAGTCGCAGTACTACACAAGTTGCTACTCTATAGTCGCAGTACTACACAAGTTGCTACTCTATAGTCGCAGTACTACACAAGTTGCTACTCTATAGTCGCAGTACTACGCAAGTTGCTACTCTATAGTCGCAGTACTACACAAGTTGCTACTCTATAGTCGCAGTACTACACAAGTTGCTAGTCTATAGTCGCAGTACTACGCAAGTTGCTACTGTATAGTCGTGGTACTTCGCAAGTTGCTACTCTATAGTCGTAGTGCTACGCAAGTTGCTACTCTATAGTCGCAGTACTACACAAGTTGCTACTCTATAGTCGTGGTACTACGCAAGTTGCTACTCTACAGTCGTGGTACTACGCAAGTTGCTACTCTATAGTCGTAGTGCTACGCAAGTTGCTACTGTATAGTCGCAGTACTACACAAGTTGCTACTCTATAGTCGCAGTACTACGCATGTTGCTACTCTATAGTCGCAGTACTACACAAGTTGCTACTCTATAGTCGCAGTACTACACAAGTTGCTAGTCTATAGTCGCAGTATTACGCAAGTTGCTACTGTATAGACGCAGTACTATACAAGTTGCTAGTCTATAGTCGCAGTACTACACAAGTTGCTAGTCTATAGTCGCAGTACTACACAAGTTGCTACTGTATAGTCGCAGTACTACACAAGTTGCTAGTCTATAGTCGCAGTACTACACAAGTTGCTACTCTATAGTCGCAGTACTACACAAGTTGATAGTCTATAGTCGCAGTACTACACAAGTTGCTACTCTATAGTCGCAGTACTACACAAGTTGCTACTCTATAGTCGCAGTACTACGCAAGTTGCTACTCTATAGTCGCAGTACTACGACAGTTGCTAGTCTATAGTCGCAGTACTACACAAGTTGCTACTCTATAGTCGCAGTACTACGCAAGTTGCTACTCTATAGTCGCAGTACTACGGAAGTTGCTACTCTATAGTCGCAGTACTACACAAGTTGCTACTCTATAGTCGCAGTACTACACAAGTTGCTAGTCTATAGTCGCAGTACTACACAAGTTGCTACTGTATAGTCGCAGTACTACACAAGTTGCTAGTCTATAGTCGTAGTACTACACAAGTTATTACTCTATAGTCGCAGTACTACACAAGTTGCTACTCTATAGTCGCAGTACTACACAAGTTGCTACTCTATAGTCGCAGTACTACGCAAGTTGCTACTCTATAGTCGCAGTACTACACAAGTTGCTAGTCTATAGTCGCAGTATTACGCAAGTTGCTACTGTATAGTCGCAGTACTATACAAGTTGCTAGTCTATAGTCGCAGTACTACACAAGTTGCTAGTCTATAGTCGCAGTACTACACAAGTTGCTACTGTATAGTCGCAGTACTACACAAGTTGCTAGTCTATAGTCGCAGTACTACACAAGTTGCTAATCTATAGTCGCAGTACTACACAAGTTGCTAGTCTATAAACGCAGTACTACACAAGTTGCTACTCTATAGTCGCAGTACTACACAAGTTGCTACTCTATAGTCGCAGTACTACGCAAGTTGCTACTCTATAGTCGCAGTACTACGCAAGTTGCTAGTCTATAGTCGCAGTACTACACAAGTTGCTACTCTATAGTCCCAGTACTACACAAGTTGCTACTCTATAGTCGCAGTACTACGGAAGTTGCTACTCTATAGTCGCATTACTACACAAGTTGCTACTCTATAGTCGCAGTACTACACAAGTTGCTACTCTATAGTCGCAGTACTACACAAGTTGCTAGTCTATAGTCACAGTACTACACAAGTTGCTACTCTATAGTCGCAGTACTACACAAGTTGCTACTCTATAGTCGCTGTACTACACAAGTTGCTACTCTATAGTCGAAGTACTACGCAAGTTGCTACTCTATAGTCGCAGTACTACACAAGTTGCTACTCTATAGTCGCAGTACTACACAAGTTGCTACTCTATAGTCGCAGTACTACACAAGTTGCTACTCTGTAGTCGCAGTACTACACAAGTTGCTACTCTATAGTCGCAGTACTACACAAGTTATTACTCTATAGTCGCAGTACTACACAAGTTGCTACTCTATAAACGCAGTACTACACAAGTTGCTACTCTATAGTCGCAGTACTACGTAAGTTGCTACTCTATAGTCGCAGTACTACGCAAGTTATTACTCTATAGTCGCAGTACTACACAAGTTGCTACTCTATAGTCGCAGTACTACACAAGTTGCTACTCTATAGTCGCAGTACTACACAAGTTGCTACTCTATAGTCGCAGTACTACGCAAGTTGCTACTCTATAGTCGCAGTACTACGCAAGTTGCTACTCTATAGTCGCAGTACTACACAAGTTGCTACTCTATAGTCGCAGTACTACACAAGTTGCTACTCTATAGTCGCAGTACTACGTAAGTTGCTACTCTATAGTCGCAGTACTACGCAAGTTATTACTCTATAGTCGCAGTACTACACAAGTTGCTACTCTATAGTCGCAGTACTACGCAAGTTGCTACTCTACAGTCGTGGTACTACGCAAGTTGCTACTCTATAGTCGTAGTGCTACGCAAGTTGCTACTGTATAGTCGCAGTACTACACAAGTTGCTACTCTATAGTCGCAGTACTACGCATGTTGCTACTCTATAGTCGCAGTACTACGCAAGTTGCTACTCTATAGTCGCAGTACTACACAAGTTGCTACTCTATAGTCGCAGTACTACACAAGTTGCTACTCTATAGTCGCAGTACTACGTAAGTTGCTACTCTATAGTCGCAGTACTACGCAAGTTATTACTCTATAGTCGCAGTACTACACAAGTTGCTACTCTATAGTCGCAGTACTACACAAGTTGCTACTCTATAGTCGCAGTACTACACAAGTTGCTACTCTATAGTCGCAGTACTACGCAAGTTGCTACTCTATAGTCGCAGTACTACACAAGTTGCTACTCTATAGTCGCAGTACTACACAAGTTGCTAGTCTATAGTCGCAGTACTACGCAAGTTGCTACTGTATAGTCGTGGTACTTCGCAAGTTGCTACTCTATAGTCGTAGTGCTACGCAAGTTGCTACTCTATAGTTGCAGTACTACACAAGTTGCTACTCTATAGTCGTGGTACTACGCAAGTTGCTACTCTACAGTCGTGGTACTACGCAAGTTGCTACTGTATAGTCGCAGTACTACACAAGTTGCTATTCTATAGTCGCAGTACTACGGAAGTTGCTACTGTATAGTCGCAGTACAACACAAGTTGCTACTCTATAGTCGCAGTACTACGGAAGTTGCTACTGTATAGTCGCAGTACTACACAAGTTGCTACTCTATAGTCGCAGTACTACGGAAGTTTCTACTGTATAGTCGCAGTACTATGGAAGTTGCTACTGTATAGTCGCAGTACTACACAAGTTGCTACTGTATAGTCGCAGTACTACACAAGTTGCTACTCTATAGTCGCAGTACTACACAAGTTGCTACTCTATAGTCGCAGTACTACACAAGTTGCTACTGTATAGTCGCAGTACTACACAAGTTGCTACTCTATAGTCGCAGTACTACGCAAGTTGCTACTCTATAGTCGCAGTACTACGGAAGTTGCTACTCTATAGTCGCAGTACTACACAAGTTGCTACTCTATAGTCGCAGTACTACACAAGTTGCTAGTCTATAGTCGCAGTACTACACAAGTTGCTACTCTATAGTCGTAGTACTACGCAAGTTGCTACTTTATAGTCGCAGTACTACACAAGTTGCTAGTCCATAGTCGCAGTACTACACAAGTTGCTAGTCTATAGTCGCAGTACTACGCAAGTTGCTACTCTATAGTCGCAGTACTACGGAAGTTGCTACTGTATAGTCGCAGTACTACGGAAGTTGCTACTGTATAGTCGCAGTACTACACAAGTTGCTACTCTATAGTCGCAGTACTACACAAGTTGCTACTCTATAGTCGCAGTACTACACAAGTTGCTACTGTATAGTCGCAGTACTACACAAGTTGCTACTCTATAGTCGCAGTACTACACAAGTTGCTACTCTATAATCGCAGTACTACACAAGTTGCTACTCTATAGTCGCAGTACTACACAAGTTGCTAGTCTATAGTCGCAGTACTACACAAGTTGCTACTCTATAGTCGCAGTACTACACAAGTTGCTAGTCTATAGTCGCAGTACTACGCAAGTTATTACTCTATAGTCGCAGTACTACACAAGTTGCTACTCTATAGTCGCAGTACTACACAAGTTGCTAGTCTATAGTCGCAGTATTACGCAAGTTGCTACTGTATAGTCGCAGTACTACAAAAGTTGCTAGTCTATAGTCGCAGTACTACACAAGTTGCTACTCTATAGTCGCAGTACTACACAAGTTGCTAGTCTATAGTCGCAGTACTACACAAGTTGCTACTCTATAGTCGCAGTACTACACAAGTTGCTACTCTATAGTCGCAGTACTACACAAGTTGCTACTGTATAGTCGCAGTACTACACAAGTTGCTAGTCTATAGTCGCAGTACTACACAAGTTATTACTCTATAGTCGCAGTACTACACAAGTTGCTACTCTATAGTCGCAGTACTACACAAGTTGCTACTCTATAGTCGCAGTACTACACTAGTTGCTACTCTATAGTCGCAGTACTACACAAGTTGCTAGTCTATAGTCGCAGTATTACGCAAGTTGCTACTGTATAGTCGCAGTACTATACAAGTTGCTAGTCTATAGTCGCAGTACTACACAAGTTGCTAGTCTATAGTCGCAGTACTACACAAGTTGCTACTGTATAGTCGCAGTACTACACAAGTTGCTAGTCTATAGTCGCAGTACTACACAAGTTGCTACTCTATAGTCGCAGTACTACACAAGTTGCTAGTCTATAGTCGCAGTACTACACAAGTTGCTACTCTATAGTCGCAGTACTACACAAGTTGCTACTCTATAGTCGCAATACTACGCAAGTTGCTACTCTATAGTCGCAGTACTACGCAAGTTGCTAGTCTATAGTCGCAGTACTACACAAGTTGCTACTCTATAGTCGCAGTACTACGCAAGTTGCTACTCTATAGTCGCAGTACTACGCAAGTTGCTACTGTATAGTCGCAGTACTATACAAGTTGCTAGTCTATAGTCGCAGTACTACACAAGTTGCTAGTCTATAGTCGCAGTACTACACAAGTTGCTACTGTATAGTCGCAGTACTACACAAGTTGCTAGTCTATAGTCGCAGTACTACACAAGTTGCTACTCTATAGTCGCAGTACTACGGAAGTTGCTACTGTATAGTCGCAGTACTACACAAGTTGCTACTCTATAGTCGCAGTACTACACAAGTTGCTACTCTATAGTCGCAGTACTACGCAAGTTGCTACTCTATAGTCGCAGTACTACGCAAGTTGCTAGTCTATAGTCGCAGTACTACACAAGTTGCTACTCTATAGTCGCAGTACTACACAAGTTGCTAGTCTATAGTCGCAGTACTACACAAGTTGCTACTCTATAGTCGCAGTACTACACAAGTTGCTACTCTATAGTCGCAGTACTACGCAAGTTGCTACTCTATAGTCGCAGTACTACGCAAGTTGCTAGTCTATAGTCGCAGTACTACACAAGTTGCTACTCTATAGTCGCAGTACTACGCAAGTTGCTACTCTATAGTCGCAGTACTACGGAAGTTGCTACTCTATAGTCGCAGTACTACACAAGTTGCTACTCTTTAGTCGCAGTACTACACAAGTTGCTACTCTATAGTCGCAGTACTACACAAGTTGCTAATCTATAGTCACAGTACTACACAAGTTGCTACTCTATAGTCGCAGTACTACACAAGTTGCTACTCTATAGTCGCTGTACTACACAAGTTGCGACTGTATAGTCGTGGTACTTCGCAAGTTGCTACTCTATAGTCGTAGTGCTACTCAAGTTGCTACTCTATAGTCGCAGTACTACACAAGTTGCTACTCTATAGTCGCAGTACTACACAAGTTGCTACTCTATAGTCGCAGTACTACACAAGTTGCTACTCTATAGTCGCAGTACTACACAAGTTGCTTCTGTATAGTCTCAGTACTACACAAGTTGCTACTCTATAGTCGCAGTACTACACAAGTTGCTACTCTATAGTCGCAGTACTACGCAAGTTGCTACTTTATAGTCGCAGTACTACACAAGTTGCTAGTCCATAGTCGCAGTACTACACAAGTTGCTAGTCTATAGTCGCAGTACTACGCAAGTTTCTACTGTATAGTCGCAGTACTACGAAAGTTGCTACTGTATAGTCGCAGTACTACACAAGTTGCTACTCTATAGTCGCACTACTACACAAGTTGCTACTCTATAGTCGCAGTACTACACAAGTTGCTACTTTATAGTCGCAGTACTACATAAGTTGCTACTCTATAGTCGCAGTACTACACAAGTTGCTAGTCTATAGTCGCAGTACTACACAAGTTGCTACTCTATAGTCGCAGTACTACACAAGTTGCTACTCTATAGTCGCAGTACTACACAAGTTGCTAGTCTATAGTCGCAGTACTACACAAGTTGCTACTGTATAGTCGCAGTACTACACAAGTTGCTACTGTATAGTCGCAGTACTACACAAGTTGCTACTCTATAGTCGCAGTACTACGGAAGTTGCTACTGTATAGTCGCAGTACTACACAAGTTGCTACTCTATAGTCGCAGTACTACGGAAGTTGCTACTGTATAGTCGCAGTACTACACAAGTTGCTACTCTATAGTCGCAGTACTACGGAAGTTTCTACTGTATAGTCGCAGTACTATGGAAGTTGCTACTGTATAGTCGCAGTACTACACAAGTTGCTACTCTATAGTCGCAGTACTACACAAGTTGCTAGTCTATAGTCGCAGTACTACACAAGTTGCTACTCTATAGTCGCAGTACTACACAAGTTGCTACTCTATAGTCGCAGTACTACACAAGTTGCTAGTCTATAGTCGCAGTACTACACAAGTTGCTACTGTATAGTCGCAGTACTACACAAGTTGCTACTGTATAGTCGCAGTACTACACAAGTTGCTACTCTATAGTCGCAGTACTACGGAAGTTGCTACTGTATAGTCGCAGTACAACACAAGTTGCTACTCTATAGTCGCAGTACTACGGAAGTTGCTACTGTATAGTCGCAGTACTACACAAGTTGCTACTCTATAGTCGCAGTACTACGGAAGTTTCTACTGTATAGTCGCAGTACTATGGAAGTTGCTACTGTATAGTCGCAGTACTACACAAGTTGCTACTCTATAGTCGCAGTACTACACAAGTTGCTACTCTATAGTCGCAGTACTACACAAGTTGCTACTATATAGTCGCAGTACTACACAAGTTGCTACTGTATAGTCGCAGTACTACACAAGTTGCTACTGTATAGTCGCAGTACTACACAAGTTGCTAGTCCATAGTCGCAGTACTACACAAGTTGCTACTCTATAGTCGCAGTACTACACAAGTTGCTACTGTATAGTCGCAGTACTACACAAGTTGCTACTGTATAGTCGCAGTACTACACAAGTTGCTACTCTATAGTCGCAGTACTACGCAAGTTGCTACTCTATAGTCGCAGTACTACGGAAGTTGCTGCTGTATAGTCGCAGTACTACACAAGTTGCTAGTCTATAGTCGCAGTACTACACAAGTTGCTACTCTATAGTCGCAGTACTACACAAGTTGCTAGTCTATAGTCGCAGTACTACACAAGTTGCTACTCTACAGTCGCAGTACTACACAAGTTGCTAGTCTATAGTCGCAGTACTACACAAGTTGCTACTCTATAGTCGCAGTACTACACAAGTTGCTACTCTATAGTCGCAGTACTACGGAAGTTGCTACTGTATAGTCGCAGTACTACACAAGTTGCTATTCTATAGTCGCAGTACTACGGAAGTTGCTACTGTATAGTCGCAGTACAACACAAGTTGCTACTCTATAGTCGCAGTACTACGGAAGTTGCTACTGTATAGTCGCAGTACTACACAAGTTGCTACTCTATAGTCGCAGTACTACGGAAGTTTCTACTGTATAGTCGCAGTACTATGGAAGTTGCTACTGTATAGTCGCAGTACTACACAAGTTGCTACTGTATAGTCGCAGTACTACACAAGTTGCTACTCTATAGTCGCAGTACTACACAAGTTGCTACTCTATAGTCGCAGTACTACACAAGTTGCTACTGTATAGTCGCAGTACTACACAAGTTGCTACTCTATAGTCGCAGTACTACGCAAGTTGCTACTCTATAGTCGCAGTACTACGGAAGTTGCTACTCTATAGTCGCAGTACTACACAAGTTGCTACTCTATAGTCGCAGTACTACACAAGTTGCTAGTCTATAGTCGCAGTACTACACAAGTTGCTACTCTATAGTCGTAGTACTACGCAAGTTGCTACTTTATAGTCGCAGTACTACACAAGTTGCTAGTCCATAGTCGCAGTACTACACAAGTTGCTAGTCTATAGTCGCAGTACTACGCAAGTTGCTACTCTATAGTCGCAGTACTACGGAAGTTGCTACTGTATAGTCGCAGTACTACGGAAGTTGCTACTGTATAGTCGCAGTACTACACAAGTTGCTACTCTATAGTCGCAGTACTACACAAGTTGCTACTCTATAGTCGCAGTACTACACAAGTTGCTACTGTATAGTCGCAGTACTACACAAGTTGCTACTCTATAGTCGCAGTACTACACAAGTTGCTACTCTATAATCGCAGTACTACACAAGTTGCTACTCTATAGTCGCAGTACTACACAAGTTGCTAGTCTATAGTCGCAGTACTACACAAGTTGCTAGTCTATAGTCGCAGTACTACACAAGTTGCTAGCCTATAGTCGTAGTACTACACAAGTTGCTACTCTATAGTCGCAGTACTACACAAGTTGCTACTCTATAGTCGCAGTACTACACAAGTTGCTAGTCTATAGTCGCAGTACTACACAAGTTGCTAGTCTATAGTCGCAGTACTACACAAGTTGCTAGTCTATAGTCGCAGTACTACACAAGTTGCTAGCCTATAGTCGTAGTACTACACAAGTTGCTACTCTATAGTCGCAGTACTACACAAGTTGCTACTCTATAGTCGCAGTACTACACAAGTTGCTAGTCTATAGTCGCAGTACTACACAAGTTGCTACTCTATAGTCGCAGTACTACACAAGTTGCTACTCTATAGTCGCAGTACTACACAAGTTGCTACTCTATAGTCGCAGTACTACACAAGTTGCTACTGTATAGTCGCAGTACTACATAAGTTGCTACTCTATAGTCGCAGTCTTACACAAGTTGCTAGTTCATAGTCGCAGTACTACACAAGTTGCTAGTCTAAAGTCGCAGTACTACACAAGTTGCTACTGTATAGTCGCAGTACTACACAAGTTGCTAGTCCATAGTCGCAGAACTACACAAGTTGCTAGTCTATAGTCGCAGTACTACACAAGTTGCTACTCTATAGTCGCAGTACTACGCAAGTTGCTACTCTATAGTCGCAGTACTACGGAAGTTGCTACTGTAAAGTCGCAGTACTACATAAGTTGCTACTGTATAGTCGCAGTACTACACAAGTTGCTACTCTATAGTCGCAGTACTACACAAGTTGCTACTCTATAGTCGCAGTACTACACAAGTTGCTACTCTATAGTCGCAGTACTACACAAGTTGCTAGTCTATAGTCGCAGTACTACACAAGTTGCTTCTCTATTGTCGCAGTACTACGGAAGTTGCTACTGTATAGTCGCAGTACTACACAAGTTGCTACTCTATAGTCGCAGTACTACGGAAGTTTCTACTCTATAGTCGCAGTACTACACAAGTTGCTAGTCTATAGTCGCAGTACTACACAAGTTTCTACTCTATAGTCGCAGTACTACACAAGTTGCTAGCCTATAGTCGTAGTACTACACAAGTTGCTACTCTATAGTCGCAGTACTACACAAGTTGCTACTCTATAGTCGCAGTACTACACAAGTTGCTAGTCTATAGTCGCAGTACTACACAAGTTGCTACTGTATAGTCGCAGTACTACATAAGTTGCTTCTCTATAGTCGCAGTACTACGCAAGTTGCTACTCTATAGTCGCAGTACTACGCAAGTTGCAAGTCTATAGTCGCAGTACTACACAAGTTGCTACTCTATAGTCGCAGTACTACGCAAGTTGCTACTCTGTAGTCGCAGTACTACGCAAGTTGCTACTGTATAGTCGCAGTACTATACAAGTTGCTAGTCTATAGTCGCAGTACTACACAAGTTGCTAGTCTATAGTCGCAGTACTACACAAGTTGCTACTGTATAGTCGCAGTACTATACAAGTTGCTAGTCTATAGTCGCAGTACTACACAAGTTGCTACTCTATAGTCGCAGTACTACACAAGTTGCTAGTCTATAGTCGCAGTACTACACAAGTTGCTACTCTATAGTCGCAGTACTACACAAGTTGCTACTCTATAGTCGCAGTACTACGCAAGTTGCTACTCTATAGTCGCAGTACTACGCAAGTTGCTACTGTATAGTCGCAGTACTATACAAGTTGCTAGTCTATAGTCGCAGTACTACACAAGTTGCTAGTCTATAGTCGCAGTACTACACAAGTTGCTACTGTATAGTCGCAGTACTACACAAGTTGCTAGTCTATAGTCGCAGTACTACACAAGTTGCTACTCTATAGTCGCAGTACTACGGAAGTTGCTACTGTATAGTCGCAGTACTACACAAGTTGCTACTCTATAGTCGCAGTACTACACAAGTTGCTACTCTATAGTCGCAGTACTACGCAAGTTGCTACTCTATAGTCGCAGTACTACGGAAGTTGCTACTCTATAGTCGCAGTACTACACAAGTTGCTAGTCTATAGTCGCAGTACTACACAAGTTGCTAATCTATAGTCGCAGTACTACACAAGTTGCTAGTCTATAGTCGCAGTACTACACAAGTTGCTACTCTATAGTCGCAGTACTACACAAGTTGCTACTCTATAGTCGCAGTACTACGCAAGTTGCTACTCTATAGTCGCAGTACTACGCAAGTTGCTAGTCTATAGTCGCAGTACTACACAAGTTGCTACTCTATAGTCCCAGTACTACACAAGTTGCTACTCTATAGTCGCAGTACTACGGAAGTTGCTACTCTATAGTCGCATTACTACACAAGTTGCTACTCTATAGTCGCAGTACTACACAAGTTGCTACTCTATAGTCGCAGTACTACACAAGTTGCTAGTCTATAGTCACAGTACTACACAAGTTGCTACTCTATAGTCGCAGTACTACACAAGTTGCTACTCTATAGTCGCTGTACTACACAAGTTGCTACTCTATAGTCGAAGTACTACGCAAGTTGCTACTCTATAGTCGCAGTACTACACAAGTTGCTACTCTATAGTCGCAGTACTACACAAGTTGCTACTCTATAGTCGCAGTACTACACAAGTTGCTACTCTGTAGTCGCAGTACTACACAAGTTGCTACTCTATAGTCGCAGTACTACACAAGTTATTACTCTATAGTCGCAGTACTACACAAGTTGCTACTCTATAAACGCAGTACTACACAAGTTGCTACTCTATAGTCGCAGTACTACGTAAGTTGCTACTCTATAGTCGCAGTACTACGCAAGTTATTACTCTATAGTCGCAGTACTACACAAGTTGCTACTCTATAGTCGCAGTACTACACAAGTTGCTACTCTATAGTCGCAGTACTACACAAGTTGCTACTCTATAGTCGCAGTACTACGCAAGTTGCTACTCTATAGTCGCAGTACTACGCAAGTTGCTACTCTATAGTCGCAGTACTACACAAGTTGCTACTCTATAGCCGCAGTACTACACAAGTTGCTACTCTATAGTCGCAGTACTACGTAAGTTGCTACTCTATAGTCGCAGTACTACGCAAGTTATTACTCTATAGTCGCAGTACTACACAAGTTGCTACTCTATAGTCGCAGTACTACGCAAGTTGCTACTCTACAGTCGTGGTACTACGCAAGTTGCTACTCTATAGTCGTAGTGCTACGCAAGTTGCTACTGTATAGTCGCAGTACTACACAAGTTGCTACTCTATAGTCGCAGTACTACGCATGTTGCTACTCTATAGTCGCAGTACTACGCAAGTTGCTACTCTATAGTCGCAGTACTACACAAGTTGCTACTCTATAGTCGCAGTACTACACAAGTTGCTACTCTATAGTCGCAGTACTACGTAAGTTGCTACTCTATAGTCGCAGTACTACGCAAGTTATTACTCTATAGTCGCAGTACTACACAAGTTGCTACTCTATAGTCGCAGTACTACACAAGTTGCTACTCTATAGTCGCAGTACTACACAAGTTGCTACTCTATAGTCGCAGTACTACGCAAGTTGCTACTCTATAGTCGCAGTACTACACAAGTTGCTACTCTATAGTCGCAGTACTACACAAGTTGCTAGTCTATAGTCGCAGTACTACGCAAGTTGCTACTGTATAGTCGTGGTACTTCGCAAGTTGCTACTCTATAGTCGTAGTGCTACGCAAGTTGCTACTCTATAGTTGCAGTACTACACAAGTTGCTACTCTATAGTCGTGGTACTACGCAAGTTGCTACTCTACAGTCGTGGTACTACGCAAGTTGCTACTCTATAGTCGTAGTGCTACGCAAGTTGCTACTGTATAGTCGCAGTACTACACAAGTTGCTACTCTATAGTCGCAGTACTACGCATGTTGCTACTCTATAGTCGCAGTACTACACAAGTTGCTACTCTATAGTCGCAGTACTACACAAGTTGCTAGTCTATAGTCGCAGTATTACGCAAGTTGCTACTGTATAGACGCAGTACTATACAAGTTGCTAGTCTATAGTCGCAGTACTACACAAGTTGCTAGTCTATAGTCGCAGTACTACACAAGTTGCTACTGTATAGTCGTAGTACTACACAAGTTGCTAGTCTATAGTCGCAGTACTACACAAGTTGCTACTCTATAGTCGCAGTACTACACAAGTTGATAGTCTATAGTCGCAGTACTACACAAGTTGCTACTCTATAGTCGCAGTACTACACAAGTTGCTACTCTATAGTCGCAGTACTACGCAAGTTGCTACTCTATAGTCGCAGTACTACGACAGTTGCTAGTCTATAGTCGCAGTACTACACAAGTTGCTACTCTATAGTCGCAGTACTACGCAAGTTGCTACTCTATAGTCGCAGTACTACGGAAGTTGCTACTCTATAGTCGCAGTACTACACAAGTTGCTACTCTATAGTCGCAGTACTACACAAGTTGCTACTCTATAGTCGCAGTACTACACAAGTTGCTAGTCTATAGTCGCAGTACTACGCAAGTTGCTACTGTATAGTCGTGGTACTTCGCAAGTTGCTACTCTATAGTCGTAGTGCTACGCAAGTTGCTACTCTATAGTCGCAGTACTACACAAGTTGCTACTCTATAGTCGTGGTACTACGCAAGTTGCTACTCTACAGTCGTGGTACTATGCAAGTTGCTACTCTATAGTCGTAGTGCTACGCAAGTTGCTACTGTATAGTCGCAGTACTACACAAGTTGCTACTCTATAGTCGCAGTACTACACAAGTTGCTACTCTATAGTCGCAGTACTACACAAGTTGCTAGTCTATAGTAGCAGTACTACGCAAGTTATTACTCTATAGTCGCAGTACTACACAAGTTGCTACTCTATAGTCGCAGTACTACACAAGTTGCTAGTCTATAGTCGCAGTATTACGCAAGTTGCTACTGTATAGTCGCAGTACTACAAAAGTTGCTAGTCTATAGTCGCAGTACTACACAAGTTGCTACTCTATAGTCGCAGTACTACACAAGTTGCTAGTCTATAGTCGCAGTACTACACAAGTTGCTACTCTATAGTCGCAGTACTACACAAGTTGCTACTCTATAGTCGCAGTACTACACAAGTTGCTACTGTATAGTCGCAGTACTACACAAGTTGCTAGTCTATAGTCGCAGTACTACACAAGTTATTACTCTATAGTCGCAGTACTACACAAGTTGCTACTCTATAGTCGCAGTACTACACAAGTTGCTACTCTATAGTCGCAGTACTACACTAGTTGCTACTCTATAGTCGCAGTACTACACAAGTTGCTAGTCTATAGTCGCAGTATTACGCAAGTTGCTACTGTATAGTCGCAGTACTATACAAGTTGCTAGTCTATAGTCGCAGTACTACACAAGTTGCTAGTCTATAGTCGCAGTACTACACAAGTTGCTACTGTATAGTCGCAGTACTACACAAGTTGCTAGTCTATAGTCGCAGTACTACACAAGTTGCTACTCTATAGTCGCAGTACTACACAAGTTGCTAGTCTATAGTCGCAGTACTACACAAGTTGCTACTCTATAGTCGCAGTACTACACAAGTTGCTACTCTATAGTCGCAATACTACGCAAGTTGCTACTCTATAGTCGCAGTACTACGCAAGTTGCTAGTCTATAGTCGCAGTACTACACAAGTTGCTACTCTATAGTCGCAGTACTACGCAAGTTGCTACTCTATAGTCGCAGTACTACGCAAGTTGCTACTGTATAGTCGCAGTACTATACAAGTTGCTAGTCTATAGTCGCAGTACTACACAAGTTGCTAGTCTATAGTCGCAGTACTACACAAGTTGCTACTGTATAGTCGCAGTACTACACAAGTTGCTAGTCTATAGTCGCAGTACTACACAAGTTGCTACTCTATAGTCGCAGTACTACGGAAGTTGCTACTGTATAGTCGCAGTACTACACAAGTTGCTACTCTATAGTCGCAGTACTACACAAGTTGCTACTCTATAGTCGCAGTACTACGCAAGTTGCTACTCTATAGTCGCAGTACTACGCAAGTTGCTAGTCTATAGTCGCAGTACTACACAAGTTGCTACTCTATAGTCGCAGTACTACGCAAGTTGCTACTCTATAGTCGCAGTACTACGGAAGTTGCTACTCTATAGTCGCAGTACTACACAAGTTGCTACTCTATAGTCGCAGTACTACACAAGTTGCTACTCTATAGTCGTGGTACTACGCAAGTTGCTACTCTACAGTCGTGGTACTACGCAAGTTGCTACTCTATAGTCGTAGTGCTACGCAAGTTGCTACTGTATAGTCGCAGTACTACACAAGTTGCTACTCTATAGTCGCAGTACTACGCATGTTGCTACTCTATAGTCGCAGTACTACACAAGTTGCTACTCTATAGTCGCAGTACTACACAAGTTGCTAGTCTATAGTCGCAGTATTACGCAAGTTGCTACTGTATAGACGCAGTACTACACAAGTTGCTAGTCTATAGTCGCAGTACTACACAAGTTGCTACTCTATAGTCGCAGTACTACACAAGTTGCTAGTCTATAGTCGCAGTACTACACAAGTTGCTACTCTATAGTCGCAGTACTACACAAGTTGCTACTCTATAGTCGCAGTACTACGCAAGTTGCTACTCTATAGTCGCAGTACTACGCAAGTTGCTAGTCTATAGTCGCAGTACTACACAAGTTGCTACTCTATAGTCGCAGTACTACGCAAGTTGCTACTCTATAGTCGCAGTACTACGGAAGTTGCTACTCTATAGTCGCAGTACTACACAAGTTGCTACTCTTTAGTCGCAGTACTACACAAGTTGCTACTCTATAGTCGCAGTACTACACAAGTTGCTAATCTATAGTCACAGTACTACACAAGTTGCTACTCTATAGTCGCAGTACTACACAAGTTGCTACTCTATAGTCGCTGTACTACACAAGTTGCGACTGTATAGTCGTGGTACTTCGCAAGTTGCTACTCTATAGTCGTAGTGCTACGCAAGTTGCTACTCTATAGTCGCAGTACTACACAAGTTGCTACTCTATAGTCGCAGTACTACACAAGTTGCTACTCTATAGTCGCAGTACTACACAAGTTGCTACTCTATAGTCGCAGTACTACACAAGTTGCTTCTGTATAGTCTCAGTACTACACAAGTTGCTACTCTATAGTCGCAGTACTACACAAGTTGCTACTCTATAGTCGCAGTACTACGCAAGTTGCTACTTTATAGTCGCAGTACTACACAAGTTGCTAGTCCATAGTCGCAGTACTACACAAGTTGCTAGTCTATAGTCGCAGTACTACGCAAGTTTCTACTGTATAGTCGCAGTACTACGAAAGTTGCTACTGTATAGTCGCAGTACTACACAAGTTGCTACTCTATAGTCGCACTACTACACAAGTTGCTACTCTATAGTCGCAGTACTACACAAGTTGCTACTTTATAGTCGCAGTACTACATAAGTTGCTACTCTATAGTCGCAGTACTACACAAGTTGCTAGTCTATAGTCGCAGTACTACACAAGTTGCTACTCTATAGTCGCAGTACTACACAAGTTGCTACTCTATAGTCGCAGTACTACACAAGTTGCTAGTCTATAGTCGCAGTACTACACAAGTTGCTACTGTATAGTCGCAGTACTACACAAGTTGCTACTGTATAGTCGCAGTACTACACAAGTTGCTACTCTATAGTCGCAGTACTACGGAAGTTGCTACTGTATAGTCGCAGTACTACACAAGTTGCTACTCTATAGTCGCAGTACTACGGAAGTTGCTACTGTATAGTCGCAGTACTACACAAGTTGCTACTCTATAGTCGCAGTACTACGGAAGTTTCTACTGTATAGTCGCAGTACTATGGAAGTTGCTACTGTATAGTCGCAGTACTACACAAGTTGCTACTCTATAGTCGCAGTACTACACAAGTTGCTAGTCTATAGTCGCAGTACTACACAAGTTGCTACTCTATAGTCGCAGTACTACACAAGTTGCTACTCTATAGTCGCAGTACTACACAAGTTGCTAGTCTATAGTCGCAGTACTACACAAGTTGCTACTGTATAGTCGCAGTACTACACAAGTTGCTACTGTATAGTCGCAGTACTACACAAGTTGCTACTCTATAGTCGCAGTACTACGGAAGTTGCTACTGTATAGTCGCAGTACAACACAAGTTGCTACTCTATAGTCGCAGTACTACGGAAGTTGCTACTGTATAGTCGCAGTACTACACAAGTTGCTACTCTATAGTCGCAGTACTACGGAAGTTTCTACTGTATAGTCGCAGTACTATGGAAGTTGCTACTGTATAGTCGCAGTACTACACAAGTTGCTACTCTATAGTCGCAGTACTACACAAGTTGCTACTCTATAGTCGCAGTACTACACAAGTTGCTACTATATAGTCGCAGTACTACACAAGTTGCTACTGTATAGTCGCAGTACTACACAAGTTGCTACTGTATAGTCGCAGTACTACACAAGTTGCTAGTCCATAGTCGCAGTACTACACAAGTTGCTACTCTATAGTCGCAGTACTACACAAGTTGCTACTGTATAGTCGCAGTACTACACAAGTTGCTACTGTATAGTCGCAGTACTACACAAGTTGCTACTCTATAGTCGCAGTACTACGCAAGTTGCTACTCTATAGTCGCAGTACTACGGAAGTTGCTGCTGTATAGTCGCAGTACTACACAAGTTGCTAGTCTATAGTCGCAGTACTACACAAGTTGCTACTCTATAGTCGCAGTACTACACAAGTTGCTAGTCTATAGTCGCAGTACTACACAAGTTGCTACTCTACAGTCGCAGTACTACACAAGTTGCTAGTCTATAGTCGCAGTACTACACAAGTTGCTACTCTATAGTCGCAGTACTACACAAGTTGCTACTCTATAGTCGCAGTACTACGGAAGTTGCTACTGTATAGTCGCAGTACTACACAAGTTGCTATTCTATAGTCGCAGTACTACGGAAGTTGCTACTGTATAGTCGCAGTACAACACAAGTTGCTACTCTATAGTCGCAGTACTACGGAAGTTGCTACTGTATAGTCGCAGTACTACACAAGTTGCTACTCTATAGTCGCAGTACTACGGAAGTTTCTACTGTATAGTCGCAGTACTATGGAAGTTGCTACTGTATAGTCGCAGTACTACACAAGTTGCTACTGTATAATCGCAGTACTACACAAGTTGCTACTCTATAGTCGCAGTACTACACAAGTTGCTACTCTATAGTCGCAGTACTACACAAGTTGCTACTGTATAGTCGCAGTACTACACAAGTTGCTACTCTATAGTCGCAGTACTACGCAAGTTGCTACTCTATAGTCGCAGTACTACGGAAGTTGCTACTCTATAGTCGCAGTACTACACAAGTTGCTACTCTATAGTCGCAGTACTACACAAGTTGCTAGTCTATAGTCGCAGTACTACACAAGTTGCTACTCTATAGTCGTAGTACTACGCAAGTTGCTACTTTATAGTCGCAGTACTACACAAGTTGCTAGTCCATAGTCGCAGTACTACACAAGTTGCTAGTCTATAGTCGCAGTACTACGCAAGTTGCTACTCTATAGTCGCAGTACTACGGAAGTTGCTACTGTATAGTCGCAGTACTACGGAAGTTGCTACTGTATAGTCGCAGTACTACACAAGTTGCTACTCTATAGTCGCAGTACTACACAAGTTGCTACTCTATAGTCGCAGTACTACACAAGTTGCTACTGTATAGTCGCAGTACTACACAAGTTGCTACTCTATAGTCGCAGTACTACACAAGTTGCTACTCTATAATCGCAGTACTACACAAGTTGCTACTCTATAGTCGCAGTACTACACAAGTTGCTAGTCTATAGTCGCAGTACTACACAAGTTGCTAGTCTATAGTCGCAGTACTACACAAGTTGCTAGCCTATAGTCGTAGTACTACACAAGTTGCTACTCTATAGTCGCAGTACTACACAAGTTGCTACTCTATAGTCGCAGTACTACACAAGTTGCTAGTCTATAGTCGCAGTACTACACAAGTTGCTAGTCTATAGTCGCAGTACTACACAAGTTGCTAGTCTATAGTCGCAGTACTACACAAGTTGCTAGCCTATAGTCGTAGTACTACACAAGTTGCTACTCTATAGTCGCAGTACTACACAAGTTGCTACTCTATAGTCGCAGTACTACACAAGTTGCTAGTCTATAGTCGCAGTACTACACAAGTTGCTACTCTATAGTCGCAGTACTACACAAGTTGCTACTCTATAGTCGCAGTACTACACAAGTTGCTACTCTATAGTCGCAGTACTACACAAGTTGCTACTGTATAGTCGCAGTACTACATAAGTTGCTACTCTATAGTCGCAGTCTTACACAAGTTGCTAGTTCATAGTCGCAGTACTACACAAGTTGCTAGTCTAAAGTCGCAGTACTACACAAGTTGCTACTGTATAGTCGCAGTACTACACAAGTTGCTAGTCCATAGTCGCAGAACTACACAAGTTGCTAGTCTATAGTCGCAGTACTACACAAGTTGCTACTCTATAGTCGCAGTACTACGCAAGTTGCTACTCTATAGTCGCAGTACTACGGAAGTTGCTACTGTAAAGTCGCAGTACTACATAAGTTGCTACTGTATAGTCGCAGTACTACACAAGTTGCTACTCTATAGTCGCAGTACTACACAAGTTGCTACTCTATAGTCGCAGTACTACACAAGTTGCTACTCTATAGTCGCAGTACTACACAAGTTGCTAGTCTATAGTCGCAGTACTACACAAGTTGCTTCTCTATTGTCGCAGTACTACGGAAGTTGCTACTGTATAGTCGCAGTACTACACAAGTTGCTACTCTATAGTCGCAGTACTACGGAAGTTTCTACTCTATAGTCGCAGTACTACACAAGTTGCTAGTCTATAGTCGCAGTACTACACAAGTTGCTACTCTATAGTCGCAGTACTACACAAGTTGCTAGCCTATAGTCGTAGTACTACACAAGTTGCTACTCTATAGTCGCAGTACTACACAAGTTGCTACTCTATAGTCGCAGTACTACACAAGTTGCTAGTCTATAGTCGCAGTACTACACAAGTTGCTACTGTATAGTCGCAGTACTACATAAGTTGCTTCTCTATAGTCGCAGTACTACGCAAGTTGCTACTCTATAGTCGCAGTACTACGCAAGTTGCTAGTCTATAGTCGCAGTACTACACAAGTTGCTACTCTATAGTCGCAGTACTACGCAAGTTGCTACTCTGTAGTCGCAGTACTACGCAAGTTGCTACTGTATAGTCGCAGTACTATACAAGTTGCTAGTCTATAGTCGCAGTACTACACAAGTTGCTAGTCTATAGTCGCAGTACTACACAAGTTGCTACTGTATAGTCGCAGTACTATACAAGTTGCTAGTCTATAGTCGCAGTACTACACAAGTTGCTACTCTATAGTCGCAGTACTACACAAGTTGCTAGTCTATAGTCGCAGTACTACACAAGTTGCTACTCTATAGTCGCAGTACTACACAAGTTGCTACTCTATAGTCGCAGTACTACGCAAGTTGCTACTCTATAGTCGCAGTACTACGCAAGTTGCTAGTCTATAGTCGCAGTACTACACAAGTTGCTACTCTATAGTCGTGGTACTTCGCAAGTTGCTACTCTATAGTCGTAGTGCTACGCAAGTTGCTACTCTATAGTCGTAGTGCTACGCAAGTTACTACTCTATAGTCGTGGTACTACGCAAGTTGCTACTCTACAGTCGTGGTACTACGCAAGTTGCTTCTCTATAGTCGCAGTTCTACGCAAGTTCCTACTCTATAGTCGCAGTACTACGCAAGTTGCTACTCTATAGTCGCAGTACTACACAAGTTGCTAGTCTATAGTCGCAGTACTACACAAGTTATTACTCTATAGTCGCAGTACTACACAAGTTGCTACTCTATAGTCGCAGTACTACACAAGTTGCTACTCTATAGTCGCAGTACTACGCAAGTTGCTACTCTATAGTCGCAGTACTACAAAAGTTGCTACTCTATAGTCGCAGTACTACACAAGTTGCTAGTCTAAGGTCGCAGTATTACGCAAGTTGCTACTGTATAGTCGCAGTACTATACAAGTTGCTAGTCTATAGTCGCAGTACTACACAAGTTGCTAGTCTATAGTCGCAGTACTACACAAGTTGCTACTGTATAGTCGCAGTACTACACAAGTTGCTAGTCTATAGTCGCAGTACTACACAAGTTGCTACTCTATAGTCGCAGTACTACACAAGTTGATAGTCTATAGTCGCAGTACTACACAAGTTGCTACTCTATAGTCGCAGTACTACACAAGTTGCTACTCTATAGTCGCAGTACTACGCAAGTTGCTACTCTATAGTCGCAGTACTACGCAAGTTGCTAGTCTATAGTCGCAGTACTACACAAGTTGCTACTCTATAGTCGCAGTACTACACAAGTTATTACTCTATAGTCGCAGTACTACACAAGTTGCTACTCTATAGTCGCAGTACTACACAAGTTGCTACTCTATAGTCGCAGTACTACGCAAGTTGCTACTCTATAGTCGCAGTACTACACAAGTTGCTACTCTATTGTCGCAGTACTACACAAGTTGCTAGTCTATAGTCGCAGTATTACGCAAGTTGCTACTGTATAGTCGCAGTACTATACAAGTTGCTAGTCTATAGTCGCAGTACTACACAAGTTGCTACTCTATAGTCGCAGTACTACACAAGTTGCTACTCTATAGTCGCAGTACTACACAAGTTGCTAGTCTATAGTCGCAGTACTACACAAGTTGCTACTGTATAGTCGCAGTACTACACAAGTTGCTAGTCTATAGTCGCAGTACTACACAAGTTGCTAGTCTATAGTCGCAGTACTACACAAGTTGCTACTGTATAGTCGCAGTACTACACAAGTTGCTAGTCTATAGTCGCATTACTACACAAGTTGCTACTCTATAGTCGCAGTACTACGCAAGTTGCTACTCTATAGTCGCAGTACTACACAAGTTGCTACTCTATAGTCGCAGTACTACACAAGTTGCTACTCTATAGTCGCAGTACTACGGAAGTTGCTACTGTATAGTCGCAGTACAACACAAGTTGCTACTCTATAGTCGCAGTACTACGGAAGTTGCTGCTGTATAGTCGCAGTACTACACAAGTTGCTAGTCTATAGTCGCAGTACTACACAAGTTGCTACTCTAAAGTCGCAGTACTACACAAGTTGCTAGTCTATAGTCGCAGTACTACACAAGTTGCTACTCTATAGTCGCAGTACTACACAAGTTGCTACTCTATAGTCGCAGCACTACACAAGTTGCTAGTCTATAGTCGCAGTACTACACAAGTTGCTACTGTATAGTCGCAGTACTACACAAGTTGCTACTGTATAGTCGCAGTACTACACAAGTTGCTACTCTATAGTCGCAGTACTACGGAAGTTGCTACTGTATAGTCGAAGTACAACACAAGTTGCTACTCTATAGTCGCAGTACTACGGAAGTTGCTACTGTATAGTCGCAGTACTACGGAAGTTGCTACTGTATAGTCGCAGTACTACACAAGTTGCTACTCTATAGTCGCAGTACTACGGAAGTTTCTACTGTATAGTCGCAGTACTACGGAAGTTTCTACTGTATAGTCGCAGTACTATGGAAGTTGCTACTGTATAGTCGCAGTACTACACAAGTTGCTACTCTATAGTCGCAGTACTACACAAGTTGCTACTCTATAGTCGCAGTACTACACAAGTTGCTACTGTATAGTCGCAGTACTACACAAGTTGCTACTGTATAGTCGCAGTACTACACAAGTTGCTACTCTATAGTCGCAGTACTACGCAAGTTGCTACTCTATAGTCGCAGTACTACACAAGTTGCTACTCTATAGTCGCAGTACTACACAAGTTGCTAGTCTATAGTCGCAGTACTACACAAGTTGCTACTCTATAGTCGTAGTACTACGCAAGTTGCTACTTTATAGTCGCAGTACTACACAAGTTGCTAGTCCATAGTCGCAGTACTACACAAGTTGCTAGTCTATAGTCGCAGTACTACGCAAGTTTCTACTGTATAGTCGCAGTACTACGAAAGTTGCTACTGTATAGTCGCAGTACTACGGAAGTTGCTACTGTATAGTCGCAGTACTACACAAGTTGCTACTCTATAGTCGCAGTACTACACAAGTTGCTACTCTATAGTCGCAGTACTACACAAGTTGCTTCTGTATAGTCTCAGTACTACACAAGTTGCTACTCTATAGTCGCAGTACTACACAAGTTGCTACTCTATAGTCGCAGTACTACACAAGTTGCTACTCTATAGTCGCAGTACTACACAAGTTGCTAGTCTATAGTCGCAGTACTACACAAGTTGCTAGTCTATAGTCGCAGTACTACACAAATTGCTAGCCTATAGTCGCAGTAATAATAATAATAATAATAATAATAATATTCCACAACTATCACACAACGCCGTCTAGCCTCAAGCTAAGCAGAGCTTGTGTTATGAGTACTAGACAACTGATAAACATACTTATATATTTCTAAATACATACATATATAGATAAATTACACCCAGACACAGAACAAATGATCATGCAGTACTACACAAGTTGCTAGTCTATAGTCGCAGTACTACACAAGTTGCTAGTCTATAGTCGCAGTACTACACAAGTTGCTAGCCTATAGTCGTAGTACTACACAAGTTGCTACTCTATAGTCGCAGTACTACACAAGTTGCTACTCTATAGTCGCAGTACTACACAAGTTGCTAGTCTATAGTCGCAGTACTACACAAGTTGCTACTGTATAGTCGCAGTACTACATAAGTTGCTACTCTATAGTCGCAGTACTACGCAAGTTGCTACTCTATAGTCGCAGTACTACGGAAGTTGCTACTGTATAGTCGCAGTACAACACAAGTTGCTACTCTATAGTCGCAGTACTACGGAAGTTGCTACTGTATAGTCGCAGTACTACACAAGTTGCTACTCTATAGTCGCAGTACTACGGAAGTTGCTACTGTATAGTCGCAGTACTACGGAAGTTGCTACTGTATAGTCGCAGTACTACACAAGTTGCTACTCTATAGTCGCAGTACTACACAAGTTGCTACTGTATAGTCGCAGTACTACACAAGTTGCTACTGTATAGTCGCAGTACTACACAAGTTGCTAGTCTATAGTCGCAGTACTACACAAGTTGCTACTCTATAGTCGCAGTACTACACAAGTTGCTAGTCTATAGTCGCAGTACTACACAAGTTGCTACTCTATAGTCGCAGTACTACACAAGTTGCTACTCTATAGTCGCAGTACTACGGAAGTTGCTACTGTATAGTCGCAGTACTACACAAGTTGCTATTCTATAGTCGCAGTACTACGGAAGTTGCTACTGTATAGTCGCAGTACAACACAAGTTGCTACTCTATAGTCGCAGTACTACACAAGTTGCTAGTCTATAGTCGCAGTACTACACAAGTTGCTAGTCTATAGTCGCAGTACTACACAAGTTGCTAGACTATAGTCGCAGTACTACACAAGTTGCTAGCCTATAGTCGTAGTACTACACAAGTTGCTACTCTATAGTCGCAGTACTACACAAGTTGCTACTCTATAGTCGCAGTACTACACAAGTTGCTAGTCTATAGTCGCAGTACTACACAAGTTGCTACTCTATAGTCGCAGTACTACACAAGTTGCTACTCTATAGTCGCAGTACTACACAAGTTGCTACTCTATAGTCGCAGTACTACACAAGTTGCTACTGTATAGTCGCAGTACTACATAAGTTGCTACTCTATAGTCGCAGTCTTACACAAGTTGCTAGTTCATAGTCGCAGTACTACACAAGTTGCTAGTCTAAAGTCGCAGTACTACACAAGTTGCTACTGTATAGTCGCAGTACTACACAAGTTGCTAGTCCATAGTCGCAGAACTACACAAGTTGCTAGTCTATAGTCGCAGTACTACACAAGTTGCTACTCTATAGTCGCAGTACTACGCAAGTTGCTACTCTATAGTCGCAGTACTACGGAAGTTGCTACTGTAAAGTCGCAGTACTACATAAGTTGCTACTGTATAGTCGCAGTACTACACAAGTTGCTACTCTATAGTCGCAGTACTACACAAGTTGCTACTCTATAGTCGCAGTACTACACAAGTTGCTACTCTATAGTCGCAGTACTACACAAGTTGCTAGTCTATAGTCGCAGTACTACACAAGTTGCTTCTCTATTGTCGCAGTACTACGGAAGTTGCTACTGTATAGTCGCAGTACTACACAAGTTGCTACTCTATAGTCGCAGTACTACGGAAGTTTCTACTCTATAGTCGCAGTACTACACAAGTTGCTAGTCTATAGTCGCAGTACTACACAAGTTGCTACTCTATAGTCGCAGTACTACACAAGTTGCTAGCCTATAGTCGTAGTACTACACAAGTTGCTACTCTATAGTCGCAGTACTACACAAGTTGCTACTCTATAGTCGCAGTACTACACAAGTTGCTAGTCTATAGTCGCAGTACTACACAAGTTGCTACTGTATAGTCGCAGTACTACATAAGTTGCTTCTCTATAGTCGCAGTACTACGCAAGTTGCTACTCTATAGTCGCAGTACTACGCAAGTTGCTAGTCTATAGTCGCAGTACTACACAAGTTGCTACTCTATAGTCGCAGTACTACGCAAGTTGCTACTCTGTAGTCGCAGTACTACGCAAGTTGCTACTGTATAGTCGCAGTACTATACAAGTTGCTAGTCTATAGTCGCAGTACTACACAAGTTGCTAGTCTATAGTCGCAGTACTACACAAGTTGCTACTGTATAGTCGCAGTACTATACAAGTTGCTAGTCTATAGTCGCAGTACTACACAAGTTGCTACTCTATAGTCGCAGTACTACACAAGT
The DNA here is from genome assembly GCA_948252095.1 of Dicycla oo. Lineage (NCBI taxonomy): Eukaryota > Metazoa > Arthropoda > Insecta > Lepidoptera > Noctuidae > Dicycla > Dicycla oo. The sequence continues at coordinate 39,553 of CAOCOZ010000010.1, read as the reverse complement.
TGCTAGTCTATAGTAGCAGTACTACACAAGTTGCTACTCTATAGTCGCAGTACTACACAAGTTGCTACTCTATAGTCGCAGTACTACGCAAGTTGCTACTCTATAGTCGCAGTACTACGCAAGTTGCTACTGTATAGTCGCAGTACTATACAAGTTGCTAGTCTATAGTCGCAGTACTACACAAGTTGCTAGTCTATAGTCGCAGTACTACACAAGTTGCTACTGTATAGTCGCAGTACTACACAAGTTGCTAGTCTATAGTCGCAGTACTACACAAGTTGCTACTCTATAGTCGCAGTACTACGGAAGTTGCTACTGTATAGTCGCAGTACTACACAAGTTGCTACTCTATAGTCGCAGTACTACACAAGTTGCTACTCTATAGTCGCAGTACTACGCAAGTTGCTACTCTATAGTCGCAGTACTACGGAAGTTGCTACTCTATAGTCGCAGTACTACACAAGTTGCTAGTCTATAGTCGCAGTACTACACAAGTTGCTAATCTATAGTCGCAGTACTACACAAGTTGCTAGTCTATAGTCGCAGTACTACACAAGTTGCTACTCTATAGTCGCAGTACTACACAAGTTGCTACTCTATAGTCGCAGTACTACGCAAGTTGCTACTCTATAGTCGCAGTACTACGCAAGTTGCTAGTCTATAGTCGCAGTACTACACAAGTTGCTACTCTATAGTCCCAGTACTACACAAGTTGCTACTCTATAGTCGCAGTACTACGGAAGTTGCTACTCTATAGTCGCATTACTACACAAGTTGCTACTCTATAGTCGCAGTACTACACAAGTTGCTACTCTATAGTCGCAGTACTACACAAGTTGCTAGTCTATAGTCACAGTACTACACAAGTTGCTACTCTATAGTCGCAGTACTACACAAGTTGCTACTCTATAGTCGCTGTACTACACAAGTTGCTACTCTATAGTCGAAGTACTACGCAAGTTGCTACTCTATAGTCGCAGTACTACACAAGTTGCTACTCTATAGTCGCAGTACTACACAAGTTGCTACTCTATAGTCGCAGTACTACACAAGTTGCTACTCTGTAGTCGCAGTACTACACAAGTTGCTACTCTATAGTCGCAGTACTACACAAGTTATTACTCTATAGTCGCAGTACTACACAAGTTGCTACTCTATAAACGCAGTACTACACAAGTTGCTACTCTATAGTCGCAGTACTACGTAAGTTGCTACTCTATAGTCGCAGTACTACGCAAGTTATTACTCTATAGTCGCAGTACTACACAAGTTGCTACTCTATAGTCGCAGTACTACACAAGTTGCTACTCTATAGTCGCAGTACTACACAAGTTGCTACTCTATAGTCGCAGTACTACGCAAGTTGCTACTCTATAGTCGCAGTACTACGCAAGTTGCTACTCTATAGTCGCAGTACTACACAAGTTGCTACTCTATAGCCGCAGTACTACACAAGTTGCTACTCTATAGTCGCAGTACTACGTAAGTTGCTACTCTATAGTCGCAGTACTACGCAAGTTATTACTCTATAGTCGCAGTACTACACAAGTTGCTACTCTATAGTCGCAGTACTACGCAAGTTGCTACTCTACAGTCGTGGTACTACGCAAGTTGCTACTCTATAGTCGTAGTGCTACGCAAGTTGCTACTGTATAGTCGCAGTACTACACAAGTTGCTACTCTATAGTCGCAGTACTACGCATGTTGCTACTCTATAGTCGCAGTACTACGCAAGTTGCTACTCTATAGTCGCAGTACTACACAAGTTGCTACTCTATAGTCGCAGTACTACACAAGTTGCTACTCTATAGTCGCAGTACTACGTAAGTTGCTACTCTATAGTCGCAGTACTACGCAAGTTATTACTCTATAGTCGCAGTACTACACAAGTTGCTACTCTATAGTCGCAGTACTACACAAGTTGCTACTCTATAGTCGCAGTACTACACAAGTTGCTACTCTATAGTCGCAGTACTACGCAAGTTGCTACTCTATAGTCGCAGTACTACACAAGTTGCTACTCTATAGTCGCAGTACTACACAAGTTGCTAGTCTATAGTCGCAGTACTACGCAAGTTGCTACTGTATAGTCGTGGTACTTCGCAAGTTGCTACTCTATAGTCGTAGTGCTACGCAAGTTGCTACTCTATAGTTGCAGTACTACACAAGTTGCTACTCTATAGTCGTGGTACTACGCAAGTTGCTACTCTACAGTCGTGGTACTACGCAAGTTGCTACTCTATAGTCGTAGTGCTACGCAAGTTGCTACTGTATAGTCGCAGTACTACACAAGTTGCTACTCTATAGTCGCAGTACTACGCATGTTGCTACTCTATAGTCGCAGTACTACACAAGTTGCTACTCTATAGTCGCAGTACTACACAAGTTGCTAGTCTATAGTCGCAGTATTACGCAAGTTGCTACTGTATAGACGCAGTACTATACAAGTTGCTAGTCTATAGTCGCAGTACTACACAAGTTGCTAGTCTATAGTCGCAGTACTACACAAGTTGCTACTGTATAGTCGCAGTACTACACAAGTTGCTAGTCTATAGTCGCAGTACTACACAAGTTGCTACTCTATAGTCGCAGTACTACACAAGTTGATAGTCTATAGTCGCAGTACTACACAAGTTGCTACTCTATAGTCGCAGTACTACACAAGTTGCTACTCTATAGTCGCAGTACTACGCAAGTTGCTACTCTATAGTCGCAGTACTACGACAGTTGCTAGTCTATAGTCGCAGTACTACACAAGTTGCTACTCTATAGTCGCAGTACTACGCAAGTTGCTACTCTATAGTCGCAGTACTACGGAAGTTGCTACTCTATAGTCGCAGTACTACACAAGTTGCTACTCTATAGTCGCAGTACTACACAAGTTGCTACTCTATAGTCGCAGTACTACACAAGTTGCTAGTCTATAGTCGCAGTACTACGCAAGTTGCTACTGTATAGTCGTGGTACTTCGCAAGTTGCTACTCTATAGTCGTAGTGCTACGCAAGTTGCTACTCTATAGTCGCAGTACTACACAAGTTGCTACTCTATAGTCGTGGTACTACGCAAGTTGCTACTCTACAGTCGTGGTACTATGCAAGTTGCTACTCTATAGTCGCAGTACTACACAAGTTGCTACTCTATAGTCGCAGTACTACACAAGTTGCTACTGTATAGTCGCAGTACTACACAAGTTGCTAGTCTATAGTCGCAGTACTACACAAGTTATTACTCTATAGTCGCAGTACTACACAAGTTGCTACTCTATAGTCGCAGTACTACACAAGTTGCTACTCTATAGTCGCAGTACTACACTAGTTGCTACTCTATAGTCGCAGTACTACACAAGTTGCTAGTCTATAGTCGCAGTATTACGCAAGTTGCTACTGTATAGTCGCAGTACTATACAAGTTGCTAGTCTATAGTCGCAGTACTACACAAGTTGCTAGTCTATAGTCGCAGTACTACACAAGTTGCTACTGTATAGTCGCAGTACTACACAAGTTGCTAGTCTATAGTCGCAGTACTACACAAGTTGCTACTCTATAGTCGCAGTACTACACAAGTTGCTAGTCTATAGTCGCAGTACTACACAAGTTGCTACTCTATAGTCGCAGTACTACACAAGTTGCTACTCTATAGTCGCAATACTACGCAAGTTGCTACTCTATAGTCGCAGTACTACGCAAGTTGCTAGTCTATAGTCGCAGTACTACACAAGTTGCTACTCTATAGTCGCAGTACTACGCAAGTTGCTACTCTATAGTCGCAGTACTACGCAAGTTGCTACTGTATAGTCGCAGTACTATACAAGTTGCTAGTCTATAGTCGCAGTACTACACAAGTTGCTAGTCTATAGTCGCAGTACTACACAAGTTGCTACTGTATAGTCGCAGTACTACACAAGTTGCTAGTCTATAGTCGCAGTACTACACAAGTTGCTACTCTATAGTCGCAGTACTACGGAAGTTGCTACTGTATAGTCGCAGTACTACACAAGTTGCTACTCTATAGTCGCAGTACTACACAAGTTGCTACTCTATAGTCGCAGTACTACGCAAGTTGCTACTCTATAGTCGCAGTACTACGCAAGTTGCTAGTCTATAGTCGCAGTACTACACAAGTTGCTACTCTATAGTCGCAGTACTACGCAAGTTGCTACTCTATAGTCGCAGTACTACGGAAGTTGCTACTCTATAGTCGCAGTACTACACAAGTTGCTACTCTATAGTCGCAGTACTACACAAGTTGCTACTCTATAGTCGTGGTACTACGCAAGTTGCTACTCTACAGTCGTGGTACTACGCAAGTTGCTACTCTATAGTCGTAGTGCTACGCAAGTTGCTACTGTATAGTCGCAGTACTACACAAGTTGCTACTCTATAGTCGCAGTACTACGCATGTTGCTACTCTATAGTCGCAGTACTACACAAGTTGCTACTCTATAGTCGCAGTACTACACAAGTTGCTAGTCTATAGTCGCAGTATTACGCAAGTTGCTACTGTATAGACGCAGTACTACACAAGTTGCTAGTCTATAGTCGCAGTACTACACAAGTTGCTACTCTATAGTCGCAGTACTACACAAGTTGCTAGTCTATAGTCGCAGTACTACACAAGTTGCTACTCTATAGTCGCAGTACTACACAAGTTGCTACTCTATAGTCGCAGTACTACGCAAGTTGCTACTCTATAGTCGCAGTACTACGCAAGTTGCTAGTCTATAGTCGCAGTACTACACAAGTTGCTACTCTATAGTCGCAGTACTACGCAAGTTGCTACTCTATAGTCGCAGTACTACGGAAGTTGCTACTCTATAGTCGCAGTACTACACAAGTTGCTACTCTTTAGTCGCAGTACTACACAAGTTGCTACTCTATAGTCGCAGTACTACACAAGTTGCTAATCTATAGTCACAGTACTACACAAGTTGCTACTCTATAGTCGCAGTACTACACAAGTTGCTACTCTATAGTCGCTGTACTACACAAGTTGCGACTGTATAGTCGTGGTACTTCGCAAGTTGCTACTCTATAGTCGTAGTGCTACGCAAGTTGCTACTCTATAGTCGCAGTACTACACAAGTTGCTACTCTATAGTCGCAGTACTACACAAGTTGCTACTCTATAGTCGCAGTACTACACAAGTTGCTACTCTATAGTCGCAGTACTACACAAGTTGCTTCTGTATAGTCTCAGTACTACACAAGTTGCTACTCTATAGTCGCAGTACTACACAAGTTGCTACTCTATAGTCGCAGTACTACGCAAGTTGCTACTTTATAGTCGCAGTACTACACAAGTTGCTAGTCCATAGTCGCAGTACTACACAAGTTGCTAGTCTATAGTCGCAGTACTACGCAAGTTTCTACTGTATAGTCGCAGTACTACGAAAGTTGCTACTGTATAGTCGCAGTACTACACAAGTTGCTACTCTATAGTCGCACTACTACACAAGTTGCTACTCTATAGTCGCAGTACTACACAAGTTGCTACTTTATAGTCGCAGTACTACATAAGTTGCTACTCTATAGTCGCAGTACTACACAAGTTGCTAGTCTATAGTCGCAGTACTACACAAGTTGCTACTCTATAGTCGCAGTACTACACAAGTTGCTACTCTATAGTCGCAGTACTACACAAGTTGCTAGTCTATAGTCGCAGTACTACACAAGTTGCTACTGTATAGTCGCAGTACTACACAAGTTGCTACTGTATAGTCGCAGTACTACACAAGTTGCTACTCTATAGTCGCAGTACTACGGAAGTTGCTACTGTATAGTCGCAGTACTACACAAGTTGCTACTCTATAGTCGCAGTACTACGGAAGTTGCTACTGTATAGTCGCAGTACTACACAAGTTGCTACTCTATAGTCGCAGTACTACGGAAGTTTCTACTGTATAGTCGCAGTACTATGGAAGTTGCTACTGTATAGTCGCAGTACTACACAAGTTGCTACTCTATAGTCGCAGTACTACACAAGTTGCTAGTCTATAGTCGCAGTACTACACAAGTTGCTACTCTATAGTCGCAGTACTACACAAGTTGCTACTCTATAGTCGCAGTACTACACAAGTTGCTAGTCTATAGTCGCAGTACTACACAAGTTGCTACTGTATAGTCGCAGTACTACACAAGTTGCTACTGTATAGTCGCAGTACTACACAAGTTGCTACTCTATAGTCGCAGTACTACGGAAGTTGCTACTGTATAGTCGCAGTACAACACAAGTTGCTACTCTATAGTCGCAGTACTACGGAAGTTGCTACTGTATAGTCGCAGTACTACACAAGTTGCTACTCTATAGTCGCAGTACTACGGAAGTTTCTACTGTATAGTCGCAGTACTATGGAAGTTGCTACTGTATAGTCGCAGTACTACACAAGTTGCTACTCTATAGTCGCAGTACTACACAAGTTGCTACTCTATAGTCGCAGTACTACACAAGTTGCTACTATATAGTCGCAGTACTACACAAGTTGCTACTGTATAGTCGCAGTACTACACAAGTTGCTACTGTATAGTCGCAGTACTACACAAGTTGCTAGTCCATAGTCGCAGTACTACACAAGTTGCTACTCTATAGTCGCAGTACTACACAAGTTGCTACTGTATAGTCGCAGTACTACACAAGTTGCTACTGTATAGTCGCAGTACTACACAAGTTGCTACTCTATAGTCGCAGTACTACGCAAGTTGCTACTCTATAGTCGCAGTACTACGGAAGTTGCTGCTGTATAGTCGCAGTACTACACAAGTTGCTAGTCTATAGTCGCAGTACTACACAAGTTGCTACTCTATAGTCGCAGTACTACACAAGTTGCTAGTCTATAGTCGCAGTACTACACAAGTTGCTACTCTACAGTCGCAGTACTACACAAGTTGCTAGTCTATAGTCGCAGTACTACACAAGTTGCTACTCTATAGTCGCAGTACTACACAAGTTGCTACTCTATAGTCGCAGTACTACGGAAGTTGCTACTGTATAGTCGCAGTACTACACAAGTTGCTATTCTATAGTCGCAGTACTACGGAAGTTGCTACTGTATAGTCGCAGTACAACACAAGTTGCTACTCTATAGTCGCAGTACTACGGAAGTTGCTACTGTATAGTCGCAGTACTACACAAGTTGCTACTCTATAGTCGCAGTACTACGGAAGTTTCTACTGTATAGTCGCAGTACTATGGAAGTTGCTACTGTATAGTCGCAGTACTACACAAGTTGCTACTGTATAGTCGCAGTACTACACAAGTTGCTACTCTATAGTCGCAGTACTACACAAGTTGCTACTCTATAGTCGCAGTACTACACAAGTTGCTACTGTATAGTCGCAGTACTACACAAGTTGCTACTCTATAGTCGCAGTACTACGCAAGTTGCTACTCTATAGTCGCAGTACTACGGAAGTTGCTACTCTATAGTCGCAGTACTACACAAGTTGCTACTCTATAGTCGCAGTACTACACAAGTTGCTAGTCTATAGTCGCAGTACTACACAAGTTGCTACTCTATAGTCGTAGTACTACGCAAGTTGCTACTTTATAGTCGCAGTACTACACAAGTTGCTAGTCCATAGTCGCAGTACTACACAAGTTGCTAGTCTATAGTCGCTGTACTACGCAAGTTGCTACTCTATAGTCGCAGTACTACGGAAGTTGCTACTGTATAGTCGCAGTACTACGGAAGTTGCTACTGTATAGTCGCAGTACTACACAAGTTGCTACTCTATAGTCGCAGTACTACACAAGTTGCTACTCTATAGTCGCAGTACTACACAAGTTGCTACTGTATAGTCGCAGTACTACACAAGTTGCTACTCTATAATCGCAGTACTACACAAGTTGCTACTCTATAGTCGCAGTACTACACAAGTTGCTAGTCTATAGTCGCAGTACTACACAAGTTGCTAGTCTATAGTCGCAGTACTACACAAGTTGCTAGCCTATAGTCGTAGTACTACACAAGTTGCTACTCTATAGTCGCAGTACTACACAAGTTGCTACTCTATAGTCGCAGTACTACACAAGTTGCTAGTCTATAGTCGCAGTACTACACAAGTTGCTAGTCTATAGTCGCAGTACTACACAAGTTGCTAGTCTATAGTCGCAGTACTACACAAGTTGCTAGCCTATAGTCGTAGTACTACACAAGTTGCTACTCTATAGTCGCAGTACTACACAAGTTGCTACTCTATAGTCGCAGTACTACACAAGTTGCTAGTCTATAGTCGCAGTACTACACAAGTTGCTACTCTATAGTCGCAGTACTACACAAGTTGCTACTCTATAGTCGCAGTACTACACAAGTTGCTACTCTATAGTCGCAGTACTACACAAGTTGCTACTGTATAGTCGCAGTACTACATAAGTTGCTACTCTATAGTCGCAGTCTTACACAAGTTGCTAGTTCATAGTCGCAGTACTACACAAGTTGCTAGTCTAAAGTCGCAGTACTACACAAGTTGCTACTGTATAGTCGCAGTACTACACAAGTTGCTAGTCCATAGTCGCAGAACTACACAAGTTGCTAGTCTATAGTCGCAGTACTACACAAGTTGCTACTCTATAGTCGCAGTACTACGCAAGTTGCTACTCTATAGTCGCAGTACTACGGAAGTTGCTACTGTAAAGTCGCAGTACTACATAAGTTGCTACTGTATAGTCGCAGTACTACACAAGTTGCTACTCTATAGTCGCAGTACTACACAAGTTGCTACTCTATAGTCGCAGTACTACACAAGTTGCTACTCTATAGTCGCAGTACTACACAAGTTGCTAGTCTATAGTCGCAGTACTACACAAGTTGCTTCTCTATTGTCGCAGTACTACGGAAGTTGCTACTGTATAGTCGCAGTACTACACAAGTTGCTACTCTATAGTCGCAGTACTACGGAAGTTTCTACTCTATAGTCGCAGTACTACACAAGTTGCTAGTCTATAGTCGCAGTACTACACAAGTTGCTACTCTATAGTCGCAGTACTACACAAGTTGCTAGCCTATAGTCGTAGTACTACACAAGTTGCTACTCTATAGTCGCAGTACTACACAAGTTGCTACTCTATAGTCGCAGTACTACACAAGTTGCTAGTCTATAGTCGCAGTACTACACAAGTTGCTACTGTATAGTCGCAGTACTACATAAGTTGCTTCTCTATAGTCGCAGTACTACGCAAGTTGCTACTCTATAGTCGCAGTACTACGCAAGTTGCTAGTCTATAGTCGCAGTACTACACAAGTTGCTACTCTATAGTCGCAGTACTACGCAAGTTGCTACTCTGTAGTCGCAGTACTACGCAAGTTGCTACTGTATAGTCGCAGTACTATACAAGTTGCTAGTCTATAGTCGCAGTACTACACAAGTTGCTAGTCTATAGTCGCAGTACTACACAAGTTGCTACTGTATAGTCGCAGTACTATACAAGTTGCTAGTCTATAGTCGCAGTACTACACAAGTTGCTACTCTATAGTCGCAGTACTACACAAGTTGCTAGTCTATAGTCGCAGTACTACACAAGTTGCTACTCTATAGTCGCAGTACTACACAAGTTGCTACTCTATAGTCGCAGTACTACGCAAGTTGCTACTCTATAGTCGCAGTACTACGCAAGTTGCTAGTCTATAGTCGCAGTACTACACAAGTTGCTACTCTATAGTCGTGGTACTTCGCAAGTTGCTACTCTATAGTCGTAGTGCTACGCAAGTTGCTACTCTATAGTCGTAGTGCTACGCAAGTTACTACTCTATAGTCGTGGTACTACGCAAGTTGCTACTCTACAGTCGTGGTACTACGCAAGTTGCTTCTCTATAGTCGCAGTTCTACGCAAGTTCCTACTCTATAGTCGCAGTACTACGCAAGTTGCTACTCTATAGTCGCAGTACTACACAAGTTGCTAGTCTATAGTCGCAGTACTACACAAGTTATTACTCTATAGTCGCAGTACTACACAAGTTGCTACTCTATAGTCGCAGTACTACACAAGTTGCTACTCTATAGTCGCAGTACTACGCAAGTTGCTACTCTATAGTCGCAGTACTACAAAAGTTGCTACTCTATAGTCGCAGTACTACACAAGTTGCTAGTCTAAGGTCGCAGTATTACGCAAGTTGCTACTGTATAGTCGCAGTACTATACAAGTTGCTAGTCTATAGTCGCAGTACTACACAAGTTGCTAGTCTATAGTCGCAGTACTACACAAGTTGCTACTGTATAGTCGCAGTACTACACAAGTTGCTAGTCTATAGTCGCAGTACTACACAAGTTGCTACTCTATAGTCGCAGTACTACACAAGTTGATAGTCTATAGTCGCAGTACTACACAAGTTGCTACTCTATAGTCGCAGTACTACACAAGTTGCTACTCTATAGTCGCAGTACTACGCAAGTTGCTACTCTATAGTCGCAGTACTACGCAAGTTGCTAGTCTATAGTCGCAGTACTACACAAGTTGCTACTCTATAGTCGCAGTACTACACAAGTTATTACTCTATAGTCGCAGTACTACACAAGTTGCTACTCTATAGTCGCAGTACTACACAAGTTGCTACTCTATAGTCGCAGTACTACGCAAGTTGCTACTCTATAGTCGCAGTACTACACAAGTTGCTACTCTATTGTCGCAGTACTACACAAGTTGCTAGTCTATAGTCGCAGTATTACGCAAGTTGCTACTGTATAGTCGCAGTACTATACAAGTTGCTAGTCTATAGTCGCAGTACTACACAAGTTGCTACTCTATAGTCGCAGTACTACACAAGTTGCTACTCTATAGTCGCAGTACTACACAAGTTGCTAGTCTATAGTCGCAGTACTACACAAGTTGCTACTGTATAGTCGCAGTACTACACAAGTTGCTAGTCTATAGTCGCAGTACTACACAAGTTGCTAGTCTATAGTCGCAGTACTACACAAGTTGCTACTGTATAGTCGCAGTACTACACAAGTTGCTAGTCTATAGTCGCATTACTACACAAGTTGCTACTCTATAGTCGCAGTACTACGCAAGTTGCTACTCTATAGTCGCAGTACTACACAAGTTGCTACTCTATAGTCGCAGTACTACACAAGTTGCTACTCTATAGTCGCAGTACTACGGAAGTTGCTACTGTATAGTCGCAGTACAACACAAGTTGCTACTCTATAGTCGCAGTACTACGGAAGTTGCTGCTGTATAGTCGCAGTACTACACAAGTTGCTAGTCTATAGTCGCAGTACTACACAAGTTGCTACTCTAAAGTCGCAGTACTACACAAGTTGCTAGTCTATAGTCGCAGTACTACACAAGTTGCTACTCTATAGTCGCAGTACTACACAAGTTGCTACTCTATAGTCGCAGTACTACACAAGTTGCTAGTCTATAGTCGCAGTACTACACAAGTTGCTACTGTATAGTCGCAGTACTACACAAGTTGCTACTGTATAGTCGCAGTTCTACACAAGTTGCTACTCTATAGTCGCAGTACTACGGAAGTTGCTACTGTATAGTCGCAGTACAACACAAGTTGCTACTCTATAGTCGCAGTACTACGGAAGTTGCTACTGTATAGTCGCAGTACTACGGAAGTTGCTACTGTATAGTCGCAGTACTACACAAGTTGCTACTCTATAGTCGCAGTACTACGGAAGTTTCTACTGTATAGTCGCAGTACTACGGAAGTTTCTACTGTATAGTCGCAGTACTATGGAAGTTGCTACTGTATAGTCGCAGTACTACACAAGTTGCTACTCTATAGTCGCAGTACTACACAAGTTGCTACTCTATAGTCGCAGTACTACACAAGTTGCTACTGTATAGTCGCAGTACTACACAAGTTGCTACTGTATAGTCGCAGTACTACACAAGTTGCTACTCTATAGTCGCAGTACTACGCAAGTTGCTACTCTATAGTCGCAGTACTACACAAGTTGCTACTCTATAGTCGCAGTACTACACAAGTTGCTAGTCTATAGTCGCAGTACTACACAAGTTGCTACTCTATAGTCGTAGTACTACGCAAGTTGCTACTTTATAGTCGCAGTACTACACAAGTTGCTAGTCCATAGTCGCAGTACTACACAAGTTGCTAGTCTATAGTCGCAGTACTACGCAAGTTTCTACTGTATAGTCGCAGTACTACGAAAGTTGCTACTGTATAGTCGCAGTACTACGGAAGTTGCTACTGTATAGTCGCAGTACTACACAAGTTGCTACTCTATAGTCGCAGTACTACACAAGTTGCTACTCTATAGTCGCAGTACTACACAAGTTGCTTCTGTATAGTCTCAGTACTACACAAGTTGCTACTCTATAGTCGCAGTACTACACAAGTTGCTACTCTATAGTCGCAGTACTACACAAGTTGCTACTCTATAGTCGCAGTACTACACAAGTTGCTAGTCTATAGTCGCAGTACTACACAAGTTGCTAGTCTATAGTCGCAGTACTACACAAATTGCTAGCCTATAGTCGCAGTAATAATAATAATAATAATAATAATAATATTCCACAACTATCACACAACGCCGTCTAGCCTCAAGCTAAGCAGAGCTTGTGTTATGAGTACTAGACAACTGATAAACATACTTATATATTTCTAAATACATACATATATAGATAAATTACACCCAGACACAGAACAAATGATCATGCAGTACTACACAAGTTGCTAGTCTATAGTCGCAGTACTACACAAGTTGCTAGTCTATAGTCGCAGTACTACACAAGTTGCTAGCCTATAGTCGTAGTACTACACAAGTTGCTACTCTATAGTCGCAGTACTACACAAGTTGCTACTCTATAGTCGCAGTACTACACAAGTTGCTAGTCTATAGTCGCAGTACTACACAAGTTGCTACTGTATAGTCGCAGTACTACATAAGTTGCTACTCTATAGTCGCAGTACTACGCAAGTTGCTACTCTATAGTCGCAGTACTACGGAAGTTGCTACTGTATAGTCGCAGTACAACACAAGTTGCTACTCTATAGTCGCAGTACTACGGAAGTTGCTACTGTATAGTCGCAGTACTACACAAGTTGCTACTCTATAGTCGCAGTACTACGGAAGTTGCTACTGTATAGTCGCAGTACTACGGAAGTTGCTACTGTATAGTCGCAGTACTACACAAGTTGCTACTCTATAGTCGCAGTACTACGGAAGTTGCTACTGTATAGTCGCAGTACTACGGAAGTTGCTACTGTATAGTCGCAGTACTACACAAGTTGCTACTCTATAGTCGCAGTACTACACAAGTTGCTACTGTATAGTCGCAGTACTACACAAGTTGCTACTGTATAGTCGCAGTACTACACAAGTTGCTAGTCTATAGTCGCAGTACTACACAAGTTGCTACTCTATAGTCGCAGTACTACACAAGTTGCTAGTCTATAGTCGCAGTACTACACAAGTTGCTACTCTATAGTCGCAGTACTACACAAGTTGCTACTCTATAGTCGCAGTACTACGGAAGTTGCTACTGTATAGTCGCAGTACTACACAAGTTGCTATTCTATAGTCGCAGTACTACGGAAGTTGCTACTGTATAGTCGCAGTACAACACAAGTTGCTACTCTATAGTCGCAGTACTACGGAAGTTGCTACTGTATAGTCGCAGTACTACACAAGTTGCTACTCTATAGTCGCAGTACTACGGAAGTTTCTACTGTATAGTCGCAGTACTATGGAAGTTGCTACTGTATAGTCGCAGTACTACACAAGTTGCTACTCTATAGTCGCAGTACTACACAAGTTGCTACTCTATAGTCGCAGTACTACACAAGTTGCTACTCTATAGTCGCAGTACTACACAAGTTGCTACTGTATAGTCGCAGTACTACACAAGTTGCTACTCTATAGTCGCAGTACTACGCAAGTTGCTACTCTATAGTCGCAGTACTACGGAAGTTGCTACTCTATAGTCGCAGTACTACACAAGTTGCTACTCTATAGTCGCAGTACTACACAAGTTGCTAGTCTATAGTCGCAGTACTACACAAGTTGCTACTCTATAGTCGTAGTACTACGCAAGTTGCTACTTTATAGTCGCAGTACTACACAAGTTGCTAGTCCATAGTCGCAGTACTACACAAGTTGCTAGTCTATAGTCGCAGTACTACGCAAGTTGCTACTCTATAGTCGCAGTACTACGGAAGTTGCTACTGTATAGTCGCAGTACTACGGAAGTTGCTACTGTATAGTCGCAGTACTACACAAGTTGCTACTCTATAGTCGCAGTACTACACAAGTTGCTACTCTATAGTCGCAGTACTACACAAGTTGCTACTGTATAGTCGCAGTACTACACAAGTTGCTACTCTATAGTCGCAGTACTACACAAGTTGCTACTCTATAATCGCAGTACTACACAAGTTGCTACTCTATAGTCGCAGTACTACACAAGTTGCTAGTCTATAGTCGCAGTACTACACAAGTTGCTAGTCTATAGTCGCAGTACTACACAAGTTGCTAGCCTATAGTCGTAGTACTACACAAGTTGCTACTCTATAGTCGCAGTACTACACAAGTTGCTACTCTATAGTCGCAGTACTACACAAGTTGCTAGTCTATAGTCGCAGTACTACACAAGTTGCTAGTCTATAGTCGCAGTACTACACAAGTTGCTAGTCTATAGTCGCAGTACTACACAAGTTGCTAGCCTATAGTCGTAGTACTACACAAGTTGCTACTCTATAGTCGCAGTACTACACAAGTTGCTACTCTATAGTCGCAGTACTACACAAGTTGCTAGTCTATAGTCGCAGTACTACACAAGTTGCTACTCTATAGTCGCAGTACTACACAAGTTGCTACTCTATAGTCGCAGTACTACACAAGTTGCTACTCTATAGTCGCAGTACTACACAAGTTGCTACTGTATAGTCGCAGTACTACATAAGTTGCTACTCTATAGTCGCAGTCTTACACAAGTTGCTAGTTCATAGTCGCAGTACTACACAAGTTTTAGTCTAAAGTCGCAGTACTACACAAGTTGCTACTGTATAGTCGCAGTACTACACAAGTTGCTAGTCCATAGTCGCAGAACTACACAAGTTGCTAGTCTATAGTCGCAGTACTACACAAGTTGCTACTCTATAGTCGCAGTACTACGCAAGTTGCTACTCTATAGTCGCAGTACTACGGAAGTTGCTACTGTAAAGTCGCAGTACTACATAAGTTGCTACTGTATAGTCGCAGTACTACACAAGTTGCTACTCTATAGTCGCAGTACTACACAAGTTGCTACTCTATAGTCGCAGTACTACACAAGTTGCTACTCTATAGTCGCAGTACTACACAAGTTGCTAGTCTATAGTCGCAGTACTACACAAGTTGCTTCTCTATTGTCGCAGTACTACGGAAGTTGCTACTGTATAGTCGCAGTACTACACAAGTTGCTACTCTATAGTCGCAGTACTACGGAAGTTTCTACTCTATAGTCGCAGTACTACACAAGTTGCTAGTCTATAGTCGCAGTACTACACAAGTTGCTTGTCTATAGTCGCAGTACTACACAAGTTGCTAGCCTATAGTCGTAGTACTACACAAGTTGCTACTCTATAGTCGCAGTACTACACAAGTTGCTACTCTATAGTCGCAGTACTACACAAGTTGCTAGTCTATAGTCGCAGTACTACACAAGTTGCTACTGTATAGTCGCAGTACTACATAAGTTGCTTCTCTATAGTCGCAGTACTACGCAAGTTGCTACTCTATAGTCGCAGTACTACGCAAGTTGCTAGTCTATAGTCGCAGTACTACACAAGTTGCTACTCTATAGTCGCAGTACTACGCAAGTTGCTACTCTGTAGTCGCAGTACTACGCAAGTTGCTACTGTATAGTCGCAGTACTATACAAGTTGCTAGTCTATAGTCGCAGTACTACACAAGTTGCTAGTCTATAGTCGCAGTACTACACAAGTTGCTACTGTATAGTCGCAGTACTATACAAGTTGCTAGTCTATAGTCGCAGTACTACACAAGTTGCTACTCTATAGTCGCAGTACTACACAAGTTGCTAGTCTATAGTCGCAGTACTACACAAGTTGCTACTCTATAGTCGCAGTACTACACAAGTTGCTACTCTATAGTCGCAGTACTACGCAAGTTGCTACTCTATAGTCGCAGTACTACGCAAGTTGCTAGTCTATAGTCGCAGTACTACACAAGTTGCTACTCTATAGTCGTGGTACTTCGCAAGTTGCTACTCTATAGTCGTAGTGCTACGCAAGTTGCTACTCTATAGTCGTAGTGCTACGCAAGTTACTACTCTATAGTCGTGGTACTACGCAAGTTGCTACTCTACAGTCGTGGTACTACGCAAGTTGCTTCTCTATAGTCGCAGTTCTACGCAAGTTCCTACTCTATAGTCGCAGTACTACGCAAGTTGCTACTCTATAGTCGCAGTACTACACAAGTTGCTAGTCTATAGTCGCAGTACTACACAAGTTATTACTCTATAGTCGCAGTACTACACAAGTTGCTACTCTATAGTCGCAGTACTACACAAGTTGCTACTCTATAGTCGCAGTACTACGCAAGTTGCTACTCTATAGTCGCAGTACTACAAAAGTTGCTACTCTATAGTCGCAGTACTACACAAGTTGCTAGTCTATAGTCGCAGTATTACGCAAGTTGCTACTGTATAGTCGCAGTACTATACAAGTTGCTAGTCTATAGTCGCAGTACTACACAAGTTGCTAGTCTATAGTCGCAGTACTACACAAGTTGCTACTGTATAGTCGCAGTACTACACAAGTTGCTAGTCTATAGTCGCAGTACTACACAAGTTGCTACTCTATAGTCGCAGTACTACACAAGTTGATAGTCTATAGTCGCAGTACTACACAAGTTGCTACTCTATAGTCGCAGTACTACACAAGTTGCTACTCTATAGTCGCAGTACTACGCAAGTTGCTACTCTATAGTCGCAGTACTACGCAAGTTGCTAGTCTATAGTCGCAGTACTACACAAGTTGCTACTCTATAGTCGCAGTACTACACAAGTTATTACTCTATAGTCGCAGTACTACACAAGTTGCTACTCTATAGTCGCAGTACTACACAAGTTGCTACTCTATAGTCGCAGTACTACGCAAGTTGCTACTCTATAGTCGCAGTACTACACAAGTTGCTACTCTATTGTCGCAGTACTACACAAGTTGCTAGTCTATAGTCGCAGTATTACGCAAGTTGCTACTGTATAGTCGCAGTACTATACAAGTTGCTAGTCTATAGTCGCAGTACTACACAAGTTGCTACTCTATAGTCGCAGTACTACACAAGTTGCTACTCTATAGTCGCAGTACTACACAAGTTGCTAGTCTATAGTCGCAGTACTACACAAGTTGCTACTGTATAGTCGCAGTACTACACAAGTTGCTAGTCTATAGTCGCAGTACTACACAAGTTGCTAGTCTATAGTCGCAGTACTACACAAGTTGCTACTGTATAGTCGCAGTACTACACAAGTTGCTAGTCTATAGTCGCATTACTACACAAGTTGCTACTCTATAGTCGCAGTACTACGCAAGTTGCTACTCTATAGTCGCAGTACTACACAAGTTGCTACTCTATAGTCGCAGTACTACACAAGTTGCTACTCTATAGTCGCAGTACTACGGAAGTTGCTACTGTATAGTCGCAGTACAACACAAGTTGCTACTCTATAGTCGCAGTACTACGGAAGTTGCTGCTGTATAGTCGCAGTACTACACAAGTTGCTAGTCTATAGTCGCAGTACTACACAAGTTGCTACTCTAAAGTCGCAGTACTACACAAGTTGCTAGTCTATAGTCGCAGTACTACACAAGTTGCTACTCTATAGTCGCAGTACTACACAAGTTGCTACTCTATAGTCGCAGTACTACACAAGTTGCTAGTCTATAGTCGCAGTACTACACAAGTTGCTACTGTATAGTCGCAGTTCTACACAAGTTGCTACTGTATAGTCGCAGTACTACACAAGTTGCTACTCTATAGTCGCAGTACTACGGAAGTTGCTACTGTATAGTCGCAGTACAACACAAGTTGCTACTCTATAGTCGCAGTACTACGGAAGTTGCTACTGTATAGTCGCAGTACTACGGAAGTTGCTACTGTATAGTCGCAGTACTACACAAGTTGCTACTCTATAGTCGCAGTACTACGGAAGTTTCTACTGTATAGTCGCAGTACTACGGAAGTTTCTACTGTATAGTCGCAGTACTATGGAAGTTGCTACTGTATAGTCGCAGTACTACACAAGTTGCTACTCTATAGTCGCAGTACTACACAAGTTGCTACTCTATAGTCGCAGTACTACACAAGTTGCTACTGTATAGTCGCAGTACTACACAAGTTGCTACTGTATAGTCGCAGTACTACACAAGTTGCTACTCTATAGTCGCAGTACTACGCAAGTTGCTACTCTATAGTCGCAGTACTACACAAGTTGCTACTCTATAGTCGCAGTACTACACAAGTTGCTAGTCTATAGTCGCAGTACTACACAAGTTGCTACTCTATAGTCGTAGTACTACGCAAGTTGCTACTTTATAGTCGCAGTACTACACAAGTTGCTAGTCCATAGTCGCAGTACTACACAAGTTGCTAGTCTATAGTCGCAGTACTACGCAAGTTTCTACTGTATAGTCGCAGTACTACGAAAGTTGCTACTGTATAGTCGCAGTACTACGGAAGTTGCTACTGTATAGTCGCAGTACTACACAAGTTGCTACTCTATAGTCGCAGTACTACACAAGTTGCTACTCTATAGTCGCAGTACTACACAAGTTGCTTCTGTATAGTCTCAGTACTACACAAGTTGCTACTCTATAGTCGCAGTACTACACAAGTTGCTACTCTATAGTCGCAGTACTACACAAGTTGCTACTCTATAGTCGCAGTACTACACAAGTTGCTAGTCTATAGTCGCAGTACTACACAAGTTGCTAGTCTATAGTCGCAGTACTACACAAATTGCTAGCCTATAGTCGCAGTAATAATAATAATAATAATAATATTCCACAACTATCACACAACGCCGTCTAGCCTCAAGCTAAGCAGAGCTTGTGTTATGAGTACTAGACAACTGATAAACATACTTATATATTTCTAAATACATACATATATAGATAAATTACACCCAGACACAGAACAAATGATCATGCAGTACTACACAAGTTGCTAGTCTATAGTCGCAGTACTACACAAGTTGCTAGTCTATAGTCGCAGTACTACACAAGTTGCTAGCCTATAGTCGTAGTACTACACAAGTTGCTACTCTATAGTCGCAGTACTACACAAGTTGCTACTCTATAGTCGCAGTACTACACAAGTTGCTAGTCTATAGTCGCAGTACTACACAAGTTGCTACTGTATAGTCGCAGTACTACATAAGTTGCTACTCTATAGTCGCAGTACTACGCAAGTTGCTACTCTATAGTCGCAGTACTACGGAAGTTGCTACTGTATAGTCGCAGTACAACACAAGTTGCTACTCTATAGTCGCAGTACTACGGAAGTTGCTACTGTATAGTCGCAGTACTACACAAGTTGCTACTCTATAGTCGCAGTACTACGGAAGTTGCTACTGTATAGTCGCAGTACTACGGAAGTTGCTACTGTATAGTCGCAGTACTACACAAGTTGCTACTCTATAGTCGCAGTACTACGGAAGTTGCTACTGTATAGTCGCAGTACTACGGAAGTTGCTACTGTATAGTCGCAGTACTACACAAGTTGCTACTCTATAGTCGCAGTACTACACAAGTTGCTACTCTATAGTCGCAGTACTACACAAGTTGCTACTGTATAGTCGCAGTACTACACAAGTTGCTACTGTATAGTCGCAGTACTACACAAGTTGCTACTCTATAGTCGCAGTACTACGCAAGTTGCTACTCTATAGTCGCAGTACTACGGAAGTTGCTACTGTATAGTCGCAGTACTACATAAGTTGCTACTCTATAGTCGCAGTACTACACAAGTTGCTAGTCTATAGTCGCAGTACTACACAAGTTGCTAGTCTATAGTCGCAGTACTACACAAGTTGCTAGTCTATAGTCGCAGTACTACACAAGTTGCTACTCTATAGTCGCAGTACTACGCAAGTTGCTACTCTATAGTCGCAGTACTACGGAAGTTGCTACTGTATAGTCGCAGTACTACATAAGTTGCTACTCTATAGTCGCAGTACTACACAAGTTGCTACTCTATAGTCGCAGTACTACACAAGTTGCTACTCTATAGTCGCAGTACTACACAAGTTGCTAGTCTATAGTCGCAGTACTACACAAGTTGCTAGTCTATAGTCGCAGTACTACACAAGTTGCTAGCCTATAGTCGTAGTACTACACAAGTTGCTACTCTATAGTCGCAGTACTACACAAGTTGCTACTCTATAGTCGCAGTACTACACAAGTTGCTAGTCTATAGTCGCAGTACTACACAAGTTGCTACTGTATAGTCGCAGTACTACATAAGTTGCTTCTCTATAGTCGCAGTACTACGCAAGTTGCTACTCTATAGTTGCAGTACTACGCAAGTTGCTAGTCTATAGTCGCAGTACTACACAAGTTGCTACTCTATAGTCGCAGTACTACGCAAGTTGCTACTCTGTAGTCGCAGTACTACGCAAGTTGCTACTGTATAGTCGCAGTACTATACAAGTTGCTAGTCTATAGTCGCAGTACTACACAAGTTGCTAGTCTATAGTCGCAGTACTACACAAGTTGCTACTGTATAGTCGCAGTACTATACAAGTTGCTAGTCTATAGTCGCAGTACTACACAAGTTGCTACTCTATAGTCGCAGTACTACACAAGTTGCTAGTCTATAGTCGCAGTACTACACAAGTTGCTACTCTATAGTCGCAGTACTACACAAGTTGCTACTCTATAGTCGCAGTACTACGCAAGTTGCTAGTCTATAGTCGCAGTACTACACAAGTTGCTACTCTATAGTCGCAGTACTACGCAAGTTGCTACTCTATAGTCGCAGTACTACGGAAGTTGCTACTCTATAGTCGCAGTACTACACAAGTTGCTACTCTATAGTCGCAGTACTACACAAGTTGCTACTCTATAGTCGCAGTACTACACAAGTTGCTAGTCTATAGTCACAGTACTACACAAGTTGCTACTCTATAGTCGCAGTACTACACAAGTTGCTACTCTATAGTCGCTGTACTACACAAGTTGCTACTCTATAGTCGCAGTACTACGCAAGTTGCTACTCTATAGTCGCAGTACTACACAAGTTGCAACTCTATAGTCGCAGTACTACACAAGTTGCTAGTCTATAGTCGCAGTACTACACAAGTTGCTAGCCTATAGTCGTAGTACTACACAAGTTGCTACTCTATAGTCGCAGTACTACACAAGTTGCTACTCTATAGTCGCAGTACTACACAAGTTGCTAGTCTATAGTCGCAGTACTACACAAGTTGCTACTCTATAGTCGCAGTACTACACAAGTTGCTACTCTATAGTCGCAGTACTACGGAAGTTGCTACTGTATAGTCGCAGTACTACATAAGTTGCTACTCTATAGTCGCAGTACTACACAAGTTGCTACTGTATAGTCGCAGTACTACATAAGTTGCTACTCTATAGTCGCAGTCCTACACAAGTTGCTAGTTCATAGTCGCAGTACTACACAAGTTGCTAGTCTAAAGTCGCAGTACTACACAAGTTGCTACTGTATAGTCGCAGTACTACACAAGTTGCTAGTCCATAGTCGCAGTCCTACACAAGTTGCTAGTTCATAGTCGCAGTACTACACAAGTTGCTAGTCTATAGTCGCAGTACTACACAAGTTGCTACTCTATAGTCGCAGTACTACGCAAGTTGCTACTCTATAGTCGCAGTACTACGGAAGTTGCTACTGTAAAGTCGCAGTACTACATAAGTTGCTACTGTGTATAGTCGCAGTACTACACAAGTTGCTTCTCTATAGTCGCACTACTACACAAGTTGCTACTCTATAGTCGCAGTACTACACAAGTTGCTACTTTATAGTCGCAGTACTACATAAGTTGCTACTCTATAGTCGCAGTACTACACAAGGTGCTAGTCTATAGTCGCAGTACTACACAAGTTGCTAGTCCATAGTCGCAGTACTACACAAGTTGCTACTCTATAGTCGCAGTACTACACAAGTTGCTACTGTATAGTCGCAGTACTACACAAGTTGCTACTGTATAGTCGCAGTACTACACAAGTTGCTACTGTATAGTCGCAGTACTACACAAGTTGCTACTCTATAGTCGCAGTACTACACAAGTTGCTACTGTATAGTCGCAGTACTACACAAGTTGCTACTGTATAGTCGCAGTACTACACAAGTTGCTACTCTATAGTCGCAGTACTACGCAAGTTGCTACTCTATAGTCGCAGTACTACGGAAGTTGCTGCTGTATAGTCGCAGTACTACACAAGTTGCTAGTCTATAGTCGCAGTACTACACAAGTTGCTACTCTATAGTCGCAGTACTACACAAGTTGCTAGTCTATAGTCGCAGTACTACACAAGTTGCTACTCTATAGTCGCAGTACTACACAAGTTGCTACTCTATAGTCGCAGTACTACGGAAGTTGCTACTGTATAGTCGCAGTACTACACAAGTTGCTACTCTATAGTCGCAGTACTACGCAAGTTGCTACTCTATAGTCGCAGTACTACGGAAGTTGCTACTGTATAGTCGCAGTACTACGGAAGTTGCTACTGTATAGTCGCAGTACTACACAAGTTGCTACTCTATAGTCGCAGTACTACACAAGTTGCTAGTCTATAGTCGCAGTACTACACAAGTTGCTAGTCTATAGTCGCAGTACTACACAAGTTGCTAGCCTATAGTCGTAGTACTACACAAGTTGCTACTCTATAGTCGCAGTACTACACAAGTTGCTACTCTATAGTCGCAGTACTACACAAGTTGCTAGTCTATAGTCGCAGTACTACACAAGTTGCTACTCTATAGTCGCAGTACTACACAAGTTGCTACTCTATAGTCGCAGTACTACGGAAGTTGCTACTGTATAGTCGCAGTACTACATAAGTTGCTACTCTATAGTCGCAGTACTACACAAGTTGCTACTGTATAGTCGCAGTACTACATAAGTTGCTACTCTATAGTCGCAGTCCTACACAAGTTGCTAGTTCATAGTCGCAGTACTACACAAGTTGCTAGTCTAAAGTCGCAGTACAACACAAGTTGCTACTGTATAGTCGCAGTACTACACAAGTTGCTAGTCCATAGTCGCAGTCCTACACAAGTTGCTAGTTCATAGTCGCAGTACTACACAAGTTGCTAGTCTATAGTCGCAGTACTACACAAGTTGCTACTCTATAGTCGCAGTACTACGCAAGTTGCTACTCTATAGTCGCAGTACTACGGAAGTTGCTACTGTATAGTCGCAGTACTACACAAGTTGCTACTCTATAGTCGCAGTACTACGGAAGTTTCTACTGTATAGTCGCAGTACTACGGAAGTTTCTACTGTATAGTCGCAGTACTATGGAAGTTGCTACTGTATAGTCGCAGTACTACACAAGTTGCTACTCTATAGTCGCAGTACTACACAAGTTGCTACACTATAGTCGCAGTACTACACAAGTTGCTACTGTATAGTCGCAGTACTACACAAGTTGCTACTGTATAGTCGCAGTACTACACAAGTTGCTACTCTATAGTCGCAGTACTACGCAAGTTGCTAGTCTATAGTCGCAGTACTACACAAGTTGCTACTCTATAGTCGTAGTACTACGCAAGTTGCTACTTTATAGTCGCAGTACTACACAAGTTGCTAGTCCATAGTCGCAGTACTACACAAGTTGCTAGTCTATAGTCGCAGTACTACGCAAGTTTCTACTGTATAGTCGCAGTACTACGAAAGTTGCTACTGTATAGTCGCAGTACTACGGAAGTTGCTACTGTATAGTCGCAGTACTACACAAGTTGCTACTCTATAGTCGCAGTACTACACAAGTTGCTACTCTATAGTCGCAGTACTACACAAGTTGCTTCTGTATAGTCTCAGTACTACACAAGTTGCTACTCTATAGTCGCAGTACTACACAAGTTGCTACTCTATAGTCGCAGTACTACACAAGTTGCTACTCTATAGTCGCAGTACTACACAAGTTGCTAGTCTATAGTCGCAGTACTACACAAGTTGCTAGTCTATAGTCGCAGTACTACACAAATTGCTAGCCTATAGTCGCAGTAATAATAATAATAATAATAATAATAATATTCCACAACTACTACGCAAGTTGCTACTCTATAGTCGCAGTACTACGCAAGTTGCTAGTCTATAGTCGCAGTACTACACAAGTTGCTACTCTATAGTCGCAGTACTACGCAAGTTGCTACTCTATAGTCGCAGTACTACGGAAGTTGCTACTCTATAGTCGCAGTACTACACAAGTTGCTACTCTATAGTCGCAGTACTACACAAGTTGCTACTCTATAGTCGCAGTACTACACAAGTTGCTAGTCTATAGTCACAGTACTACACAAGTTGCTACTCTATAGTCGCAGTACTACACAAGTTGCTACTCTATAGTCGCTGTACTACACAAGTTGCTACTCTATAGTCGCAGTACTACGCAAGTTGCTACTCTATAGTCGCAGTACTACACAAGTTGCTAGCCTATAGTCGTAGTACTACACAAGTTGCTACTCTATAGTCGCAGTACTACACAAGTTGCTACTCTATAGTCGCAGTACTACACAAGTTGCTACTCTATAGTCGCAGTACTACACAAGTTGCTACTCTATAGTCGCAGTACTACACAAGTTGCTAGCCTATAGTCGTAGTACTACACAAGTTGCTACTCTATAGTCGCAGTACTACACAAGTTGCTACTCTATAGTCGCAGTACTACACAAGTTGCTACTCTATAGTCGCAGTACTACACAAGTTGCTAGTCTATAGTCGCAGTACTACACAAGTTGCTACTGTATAGTCGCAGTACTACATAAGTTGCTACTCTATAGTCGCAGTACTACGCAAGTTGCTACTCTATAGTCGCTGTACTACACAAGTTGCTACTCTATAGTCGCAGTACTACGCAAGTTGCTACTCTATAGTCGCTGTACTACACAAGTTGCTACTCTATAGTCGCAGTACTACGCAAGTTGCTACTCTATAGTCGCAGTACTACACAAGTTGCAACTCTATAATCGCAGTACTACACAAGTTGCTAGTCTATAGTCGCAGTACTACACAAGTTGCTAGCCTATAGTCGTAGTACTACACAAGTTGCTACTCTATAGTCGCAGTACTACACAAGTTGCTACTCTATAGTCGCAGTACTACACAAGTTGCTAGTCTATAGTCGCAGTACTACACAAGTTGCTACTCTATAGTCGCAGTACTACACAAGTTGCTACTCTATAGTCGCAGTACTACGGAAGTTGCTACTGTATAGTCGCAGTACTACATAAGTTGCTACTCTATAGTCGCAGTACTACACAAGTTGCTACTGTATAGTCGCAGTACTACATAAGTTGCTACTCTATAGTCGCAGTCCTACACAAGTTGCTAGTTCATAGTCGCAGTACTACACAAGTTGCTAGTCTAAAGTCGCAGTACTACACAAGTTGCTACTGTATAGTCGCAGTACTACACAAGTTGCTAGTCCATAGTCGCAGTCCTACACAAGTTGCTAGTTCATAGTCGCAGTACTACACAAGTTGCTAGTCTATAGTCGCAGTACTACACAAGTTGCTACTCTATAGTCGCAGTACTACGCAAGTTGCTACTCTATAGTCGCAGTACTACGGAAGTTGCTACTGTAAAGTCGCAGTACTACATAAGTTGCTACTGTATAGTCGCAGTACTACACAAGTTGCTACTCTATAGTCGCACTACTACACAAGTTGCTACTCTATAGTCGCAGTACTACACAAGTTGCTACTTTATAGTCGCAGTACTACATAAGTTGCTACTCTATAGTCGCAGTACTACACAAGGTGCTAGTCTATAGTCGCAGTACTACACAAGTTGCTAGTCCATAGTCGCAGTACTACACAAGTTGCTACTCTATAGTCGCAGTACTACACAAGTTGCTACTGTATAGTCGCAGTACTACACAAGTTGCTACTGTATAGTCGCAGTACTACACAAGTTGCTACTGTATAGTCGCAGTACTACACAAGTTGCTACTCTATAGTCGCAGTACTACACAAGTTGCTACTGTATAGTCGCAGTACTACACAAGTTGGTAGTCTATAGTCGCAGTACTACACAAGTTGCTACTCTATAGTCGCAGTACTACACAAGTTGCTACTCTATAGTCGCAGTACTACGGAAGTTGCTACTGTATAGTCGCAGTACTACACAAGTTGCTACTCTATAGTCGCAGTACTACGCAAGTTGCTACTCTATAGTCGCAGTACTACGGAAGTTGCTACTGTATAGTCGCAGTACTACGGAAGTTGCTACTGTATAGTCGCAGTACTACACAAGTTGCTACTCTATAGTCGCAGTACTACACAAGTTGCTAGTCTATAGTCGCAGTACTACACAAGTTGCTAGTCTATAGTCGCAGTACTACACAAGTTGCTAGCCTATAGTCGTAGTACTACACAAGTTGCTACTCTATAGTCGCAGTACTACACAAGTTGCTACTCTATAGTCGCAGTACTACACAAGTTGCTAGTCTATAGTCGCAGTACTACACAAGTTGCTAGTCTATAGTCGCAGTACTACACAAGTTGCTAGTCCATAGTCGCAGTACTACACAAGTTGCTACTCTATAGTCGCAGTACTACACAAGTTGCTACTGTATAGTCGCAGTACTACACAAGTTGCTACTGTATAGTCGCAGTACTACACAAGTTGCTATTGTATAGTCGCAGTACTACACAAGTTGCTACTCTATAGTCGCAGTACTACACAAGTTGCTACTGTATAGTCGCAGTACTACACAAGTTGCTAATGTATAGTCGCAGTACTACACAAGTTGCTACTCTATAGTCGCAGTACTACGGAAGTTGCTACTGTATAGTCGCAGTACTACGGAAGTTGCTACTGTATAGTCGCAGTACTACACAAGTTGCTACTCTATAGTCGCAGTACTACGGAAGTTGCTACTGTATAGTCGCAGTACTACGGAAGTTGCTACTGTATAGTCGCAGTACTACACAAGTTGCTACTCTATAGTCGCAGTACTACACAAGTTGCTACTCTATAGTCGCAGTACTACACAAGTTGCTACTGTATAGTCGCAGTACTACACAAGTTGCTACTGTATAGTCGCAGTACTACACAAGTTGCTACTCTATAGTCGCAGTACTACGCAAGTTGCTACTCTATAGTCGCAGTACTACGGAAGTTGCTACTGTATAGTCGCAGTACTACATAAGTTGCTACTCTATAGTCGCAGTACTACACAAGTTGCTAGTCTATAGTCGCAGTACTACACAAGTTGCTAGTCTATAGTCGCAGTACTACACAAGTTGCTAGTCTATAGTCGCAGTACTACACAAGTTGCTACTCTATAGTCGCAGTACTACGCAAGTTGCTACTCTATAGTCGCAGTACTACGGAAGTTGCTACTGTATAGTCGCAGTACTACATAAGTTGCTACTCTATAGTCGCAGTACTACACAAGTTGCTACTGTATAGTCGCAGTACTACACAAGTTGCTACTGTATAGTCGCAGTACTACACAAGTTGCTAGTCCATAGTCGCAGTACTACACAAGTTGCTACTCTATAGTCGCAGTACTACACAAGTTGCTACTGTATAGTCGCAGTACTACACAAGTTGCTACTGTATAGTCGCAGTACTACACAAGTTGCTACTCTATAGTCGCAGTACTACGCAAGTTGCTACTCTATAGTCGCAGTACTACGGAAGTTGCTGCTGTATAGTCGCAGTACTACACAAGTTGCTAGTCTATAGTCGCAGTACTACACAAGTTGCTACTCTATAGTCGCAGTACTACACAAGTTGCTAGTCTATAGTCGCAGTACTACACAAGTTGCTACTCTATAGTCGCAGTACTACACAAGTTGCTAGTCTATAGTCGCAGTACTACACAAGTTGCTACTCTATAGTCGCAGTACTACACAAGTTGCTACTCTATAGTCGCAGTACTACACAAGTTGCTACTGTATAGTCGCAGTACTACACAAGTTGCTACTGTATAGTCGCAGTACTACACAAGTTGCTACTCTATAGTCGCAGTACTACGCAAGTTGCTACTCTATAGTCGCAGTACTACGGAAGTTGCTGCTGTATAGTCGCAGTACTACACAAGTTGCTAGTCTATAGTCGCAGTACTACACAAGTTGCTACTCTATAGTCGCAGTACTACACAAGTTGCTAGTCTATAGTCGCAGTACTACACAAGTTGCTACTGTATAGTCGCAGTACAACACAAGTTGCTACTCTATAGTCGCAGTACTACGGAAGTTGCTACTGTATAGTCGCAGTACTACACAAGTTGCTACTCTATAGTCGCAGTACTACGGAAGTTTCTACTGTATAGTCGCAGTACTATGGAAGTTGCTACTGTATAGTCGCAGTACTACACAAGTTGCTACTCTATAGTCGCAGTACTACACAAGTTGCTACTCTATAGTCGCAGTACTACACAAGTTGCTACTATATAGTCGCAGTACTACACAAGTTGCTACTGTATAGTCGCAGTACTACACAAGTTGCTACTGTATAGTCGCAGTACTACACAAGTTGCTAGTCCATAGTCGCAGTACTACACAAGTTGCTACTCTATAGTCGCAGTACTACACAAGTTGCTACTGTATAGTCGCAGTACTACACAAGTTGCTACTGTATAGTCGCAGTACTACACAAGTTGCTACTCTATAGTCGCAGTACTACGCAAGTTGCTACTCTATAGTCGCAGTACTACGGAAGTTGCTGCTGTATAGTCGCAGTACTACACAAGTTGCTAGTCTATAGTCGCAGTACTACACAAGTTGCTACTCTATAGTCGCAGTACTACACAAGTTGCTAGTCTATAGTCGCAGTACTACACAAGTTGCTACTCTATAGTCGCAGTACTACACAAGTTGCTAGTCTATAGTCGCAGTACTACACAAGTTGCTACTCTATAGTCGCAGTACTACGGAAGTTGCTACTGTATAGTCGCAGTACAACACAAGTTGCTACTGTATAGTCGCAGTACTACACAAGTTGCTACTCTATAGTCGCAGTACTACGGAAGTTGCTACTGTATAGTCGCAGTACTACACAAGTTGCTACTCTATAGTCGCAGTACTACGGAAGTTGCTACTGTATAGTCGCAGTACAACACAAGTTGCTACTCTATATTCGCAGTACTACGGAAGTTGCTACTGTATAGTCGCAGTACAACACAAGTTGCTACTGTATAGTCGCAGTACTACACAAGTTGCTACTCTATAGTCGCAGTACTACGGAAGTTGCTACTGTATAGTCGCAGTACTACACAAGTTGCTACTCTATAGTCGCAGTACTACACAAGTTGCTACTGTATAGTCGCAGTACTACACAAGTTGCTACTCTATAGTCGCAGTACTACGGAAGTTGCTACTGTATAGTCGCAGTACAACACAAGTTGCTACTCTATAGTCGCAGTACTACGGAAGTTGCTACTGTATAGTCGCAGTACTACACAAGTTGCTACTCTATAGTCGCAGTACTACACAAGTTGCTACTCTATAGTCGCAGTACTACGGAAGTTGCTACTGTATAGTCGCAGTACTACACAAGTTGCTACTCTATAGTCGCAGTACTACGGAAGTTGCTACTCTATAGTCGCAGTACTACACAAGTTGCTAGTCTATAGTCGCAGTACTACACAAGTTGCTACTCTATAGTCGCAGTACTACACAAGTTGCTACTGTATAGTCGCAGTACTACACAAGTTGCTACTCTATAGTCGCAGTACTACGGAAGTTGCTACTGTATAGTCGCAGTACTACACAAGTTGCTACTCTATAGTCGCAGTACTACACAAGTTGCTACTGTATAGTCGCAGTACTACACAAGTTGCTACTCTATAGTCGCAGTACTACACAAGTTGCTACTCTATAGTCGCAGAACTACGGAAGTTGCTACTGTATAGTCGCAGTACTACACAAGTTGCTACTCTATAGTCGCAGTACTACGGAAGTTGCTACTGTATAGTCGCAGTACTACACAAGTTGCTACTCTATAGTCGCAGTACTACGGAAGTTGCTACTGTATAGTCGCAGTACAACACAAGTTGCTACTCTATAGTCGCAGTACTACGGAAGTTGCTACTGTACAGTCGCAGTACTACACAAGTTGCTACTCTATAGTCGCAGTACTACGGAAGTTGCTACTGTATAGTCGCAGTACAACACAAGTTGCTACTCTATAGTCGCAGTACTACGGAAGTTGCTACTGTATAGTCGCAGTACAACACAAGTTGCTACTGTATAGTCGCAGTACTACACAAGTTGCTACTCTATAGTCGCAGTACTACGGAAGTTGCTACTGTATAGTCGCAGTACTACACAAGTTGCTACTCTATAGTCGCAGTACTACGGAAGTTGCTACTGTATAGTCGCAGTACAACACAAGTTGCTACTCTATATTCGCAGTACTACGGAAGTTGCTACTGTATAGTCGCAGTACAACACAAGTTGCTACTGTATAGTCGCAGTACTACACAAGTTGCTACTCTATAGTCGCAGTACTACGGAAGTTGCTACTGTATAGTCGCAGTACTACACAAGTTGCTACTCTATAGTCGCAGTACTACACAAGTTGCTACTGTATAGTCGCAGTACTACACAAGTTGCTACTCTATAGTCGCAGTACTACGGAAGTTGCTACTGTATAGTCGCAGTACTACACAAGTTGCTACTCTATAGTCGCAGTACTACGGAAGTTGCTACTGTATAGTCGCAGTACTACACAAGTTGCTACTCTATAGTCGCAGTACTACGGAAGTTGCTTTTGTATAGTCGCAGTACAACACAAGTTGCTACTCTATAGTCGCAGTACTACGGAAGTTGCTACTGTACAGTCGCAGTACTACACAAGTTGCTACTCTATAGTCGCAGTACTACGGAAGTTGCTACTGTATAGTCGCAGTACAACACAAGTTGCTACTCTATAGTCGCAGTACTACGGAAGTTGCTACTGTATAGTCGCAGTACTACACAAGTTGCTACTCTATAGTCGCAGTACTACACAAGTTGCTACTCTATAGTCGCAGAACTACGGAAGTTGCTACTGTATAGTCGCAGTACTACACAAGTTGCTACTCTATAGTCGCAGTACTACGGAAGTTGCTACTGTATAGTCGCAGTACTACACAAGTTGCTACTCTATAGTCGCAGTACTACGGAAGTTGCTACTGTATAGTCGCAGTACAACACAAGTTGCTACTCTATAGTCGCAGTACTACGGAAGTTGCTACTGTACAGTCGCAGTACTACACAAGTTGCTACTCTATAGTCGCAGTACTACGGAAGTTGCTACTGTATAGTCGCAGTACAACACAAGTTGCTACTCTATAGTCGCAGTACTACGGAAGTTGCTACTGTATAGTCGCAGTACAACACAAGTTGCTACTCTATAGTCGCAGTACTACACAAGTTGCTACTCTATAGTCGCAGTACTACGGAAGTTGCTACTGTATAGTCGCAGTACTACACAAGTTGCTACTCTATAGTCGCAGTACTACGGAAGTTGCTACTGTATAGTCGCAGTACCACACAAGTTGCTACTCTATAGTCGCAGTACTACACAAGTTGCTACTGTATAGTCGCAGTACTACACAAGTTGCTACTCTATAGTCGCAGTACTACACAAGTTGCTACTCTATAGTCGCAGTACTACGGAAGTTGCTACTGTATAGTCGCAGTACTACACAAGTTGCTACTCTATAGTCGCAGTACTACGGAAGTTGCTACTGTATAGTCGCAGTACAACACAAGTTGCTACTCTATAGTCGCAGTACTACGGAAGTTGCTACTGTATAGTCGCAGTACAACACAAGTTGCTACTCTATAGTCGCAGTACTACGGAAGTTGCTACTGTATAGTCGCAGTACTACACAAGTTGCTACTCTATAGTCGCAGTACTACGGAAGTTGCTACTGTATAGTCGCAGTACAACACAAGTTGCTACTGTATAGTCGCAGTACTACACAAGTTGCTACTCTATAGTCGCAGTACTACGGAAGTTGCTACTGTATAGTCGCAGTACTACACAAGTTGCTACTCTATAGTCGCAGTACTACACAAGTTGCTACTGTATAGTCGCAGTACTACACAAGTTACTACTTTATAGTCGCAGTACTACACAAGTTGCTACTGTATAGTCGCAGTACTACACAAGTTGCTACTCTATAGTCGCAGTACTACGGAAGTTGCTACTGTATAGTCGCAGTACAACACAAGTTGCTACTCTATAGTCACAGTACTACGGAAGTTGCTACTGTATAGTCGCAGTACTACACAAGTTGCTACTCTATAGTCGCAGTACTACGGAAGTTGCTACTGTATAGACGCAGTACTACACAAGTTGCTACTCTATAGTCGCAGTACTACGGAAGTTGCTACTGTATAGTCGCAGTACAACACAAGTTGCTACTGTATAGTCGCAGTACTACACAAGTTGCTACTCTATAGTCGCAGTACTACGGAAGTTGCTACTGTATAGTCGCAGTACAACACAAGTTGCTACTGTATAGTCGCAGTACTACACAAGTTGCTACTCTATAGTCGCAGTACTACACAAGTTGCTACTCTATAGTCGCAGAACTACGGAAGTTGCTACTGTATAGTCGCAGTACTACACAAGTTGCTACTGTATAGTCGCAGTACAACACAAGTTGCTACTGTATAGTCGCAGTACTACACAAGTTGCTACTCTATAGTCGCAGTACTACGGAAGTTGCTACTGTATAGTCGCAGTACTACACAAGTTGCTACTCTATAGCCGCAGTACTACGGAAGTTGCTACTGTATAGTCGCAGTACAACACAAGTTGCTACTGTATAGTCGCAGTACTACACAAGTTGCTACTCTATAGTCGCAGTACTACGGAAGTTGCTACTGTATAGTCGCAGTACAACACAAGTTGCTTCTCTATAGTCGCAGTACTACGGAAGTTGCTACTGTATAGTCGCAGTACTACACAAGTTGCTACTCTATAGTCGCAGTACTACGGAAGTTGCTACTGTATAGTCGCAGCACAACACAAGTTGCTACTCTATAGTCGCAGTACTACGGAAGTTGCTACTGTATAGTCGCAGTACAACACAAGTTGCTACTCTATAGTCGCAGTACTACGGAAGTTGCTACTGTATAGTCGCAGTACTACACAAGTTGCTACTCTATAGTCGCAGTACTACGGAAGTTGCTACTGTATAGTCGCAGTACAACACAAGTTGCTACTGTATAGTCGCAGTACTACACAAGTTGCTACTCTATAGTCGCAGTACTACACAAGTTGCTACTCTATAGTCGCAGAACTACGGAAGTTGCTACTGTATAGTCGCAGTACTACACAAGTTACTACTCTGTAGTCGCAGTACTACACAAGTTGCTACTGTATTGTCGCAGTACTACACAAGTTGCTACTCTATAGTCGCAGTACTACACAAATTGCTACTGTATAGTCGCAGTACTACGGAAGTTGCTACTGTATAGTCGCAGTACTACGGAAGTTGCTACTCTATAGTCGCAGTATCACGGAAGTTGCTACTGTATAGTCGCAGTACTACACAAGTTGCTACTCTATAGTCGCAGTACTACACAAGTTGCTACTGTATAGTCGCAGTACTACACAAGTTGCTACTCTATAGTCGCAGTACTACGGAAGTTGCTACTGTACAGTCGCAGTACAACACAAGTTGCTACTCTATAGTCGCAGTACTACGGAAGTTGCTACTGTATAGTCGCAGTACTACACAAGTTGCTACTCTATAGTCGCAGTACTACGGAAGTTGCTACTGTATAGTCGCAGTACAACACAAGTTGCTACTCTATAGTCGCAGTACTACGGAAGTTGCTACTGTATAGTCGCAGTACAACACAAGTTGCCACTGTATAGTCGCAGTACTACACAAGTTGCTACTCTATAGTCGCAGTACTACGGAAGTTGCTACTGTATAGTCGCAGTACTACACAAGCTGCTACTCTATAGTCGCAGTACTACACAAGTTGCTACTGTATAGTCGCAGTACTACACAAGTTGCTACTCTATAGTCGCAGTACTACACAAGTTGCTACTCTATAGTCGCAGTACTACGGAAGTTGCTACTGTATAGTCGCAGTACTACACAAGTTGCTACTCTGTAGTCGCAGTACTACACAAGTTGCTACTGTATAGTCGCAGTACTACACAAGTTGCTACTCTATAGTCGCAGTACTACACAAGTTGCTACTGTATAGTCGCAGTACTACGGAAGTTGCTACTGTATAGTCGCAGTACTACACAAGTTGCTACTCTATAGTCGCAGTACTACGGAAGTTGCTACTGTATAGTCGCAGTACTACACAAGTTGCTACTCTATAGTCGCAGTACTACACAAGTTGCTACTGTATAGTCGCAGTACTACACAAGTTGCTACTCTATAGTCGCAGTACTACGGAAGTTGCTACTGTATAGTCGCAGTACAACACAAGCTGCTACTCTATAGTCGCAGTACTACACAAGTTGCTACTGTATAGTCGCAGTACTACACAAGTTGCTACTCTATAGTCGCAGTACTACACAAGTTGCTACTCTATAGTCGCAGTACTACGGAAGTTGCTACTGTATAGTCGCAGTACTACACAAGTTGCTACTCTGTAGTCGCAGTACTACACAAGTTGCTACTGTATAGTCGCAGTACTACACAAGTTGCTACTCTATAGTCGCAGTACTACACAAGTTGCTACTGTATAGTCGCAGTACTACGGAAGTTGCTACTGTATAGTCGCAGTACTACACAAGTTGCTACTCTATAGTCGCAGTACTACGGAAGTTGCTACTGTATAGTCGCAGTACTACACAAGTTGCTACTCTATAGTCGCAGTACTACACAAGTTGCTACTGTATAGTCGCAGTACTACACAAGTTGCTACTCTATAGTCGCAGTACTACGGAAGTTGCTACTGTATAGTCGCAGTACTACACAAGTTGCTACTCTATAGTCGCAGTACTACACAAGTTGCTACTCTATAGTCGCAGAACTACGGAAGTTGCTACTGTATAGTCGCAGTACTACACAAGTTGCTACTCTATAGTCGCAGTACTACGGAAGTTGCTACTGTATAGTCGCAGTACTACACAAGTTGCTACTCTATAGTCGCAGTACTACGGAAGTTGCTACTGTATAGTCGCAGTACAACACAAGTTGCTACTCTATAGTCGCAGTACTACGGAAGTTGCTACTGTACAGTCGCAGTACTACACAAGTTGCTACTCTATAGTCGCAGTACTACGGAAGTTGCTACTGTATAGTCGCAGTACAACACAAGTTGCTACTCTATAGTCGCAGTACTACGGAAGTTGCTACTGTATAGTCGCAGTACAACACAAGTTGCTACTCTATAGTCGCAGTACTACACAAGTTGCTACTCTATAGTCGCAGTACTACGGAAGTTGCTACTGTATAGTCGCAGTACTACACAAGTTGCTACTCTATAGTCGCAGTACTACGGAAGTTGCTACTGTATAGTCGCAGTACCACACAAGTTGCTACTCTATAGTCGCAGTACTACACAAGTTGCTACTGTATAGTCGCAGTACTACACAAGTTGCTACTCTATAGTCGCAGTACTACACAAGTTGCTACTCTATAGTCGCAGTACTACGGAAGTTGCTACTGTATAGTCGCAGTACTACACAAGTTGCTACTCTATAGTCGCAGTACTACGGAAGTTGCTACTGTATAGTCGCAGTACAACACAAGTTGCTACTCTATAGTCGCAGTACTACGGAAGTTGCTACTGTATAGTCGCAGTACAACACAAGTTGCTACTCTATAGTCGCAGTACTACGGAAGTTGCTACTGTATAGTCGCAGTACTACACAAGTTGCTACTCTATAGTCGCAGTACTACGGAAGTTGCTACTGTATAGTCGCAGTACAACACAAGTTGCTACTGTATAGTCGCAGTACTACACAAGTTGCTACTCTATAGTCGCAGTACTACGGAAGTTGCTACTGTATAGTCGCAGTACTACACAAGTTGCTACTCTATAGTCGCAGTACTACACAAGTTGCTACTGTATAGTCGCAGTACTACACAAGTTACTACTTTATAGTCGCAGTACTACACAAGTTGCTACTGTATAGTCGCAGTACTACACAAGTTGCTACTCTATAGTCGCAGTACTACGGAAGTTGCTACTGTATAGTCGCAGTACAACACAAGTTGCTACTCTATAGTCACAGTACTACGGAAGTTGCTACTGTATAGTCGCAGTACTACACAAGTTGCTACTCTATAGTCGCAGTACTACGGAAGTTGCTACTGTATAGACGCAGTACTACACAAGTTGCTACTCTATAGTCGCAGTACTACGGAAGTTGCTACTGTATAGTCGCAGTACAACACAAGTTGCTACTGTATAGTCGCAGTACTACACAAGTTGCTACTCTATAGTCGCAGTACTACGGAAGTTGCTACTGTATAGTCGCAGTACAACACAAGTTGCTACTGTATAGTCGCAGTACTACACAAGTTGCTACTCTATAGTCGCAGTACTACACAAGTTGCTACTCTATAGTCGCAGAACTACGGAAGTTGCTACTGTATAGTCGCAGTACTACACAAGTTGCTACTGTATAGTCGCAGTACAACACAAGTTGCTACTGTATAGTCGCAGTACTACACAAGTTGCTACTCTATAGTCGCAGTACTACGGAAGTTGCTACTGTATAGTCGCAGTACTACACAAGTTGCTACTCTATAGCCGCAGTACTACGGAAGTTGCTACTGTATAGTCGCAGTACAACACAAGTTGCTACTGTATAGTCGCAGTACTACACAAGTTGCTACTCTATAGTCGCAGTACTACGGAAGTTGCTACTGTATAGTCGCAGTACAACACAAGTTGCTTCTCTATAGTCGCAGTACTACGGAAGTTGCTACTGTATAGTCGCAGTACTACACAAGTTGCTACTCTATAGTCGCAGTACTACGGAAGTTGCTACTGTATAGTCGCAGCACAACACAAGTTGCTACTCTATAGTCGCAGTACTACGGAAGTTGCTACTGTATAGTCGCAGTACAACACAAGTTGCTACTCTATAGTCGCAGTACTACGGAAGTTGCTACTGTATAGTCGCAGTACTACACAAGTTGCTACTCTATAGTCGCAGTACTACGGAAGTTGCTACTGTATAGTCGCAGTACAACACAAGTTGCTACTGTATAGTCGCAGTACTACACAAGTTGCTACTCTATAGTCGCAGTACTACACAAGTTGCTACTCTATAGTCGCAGAACTACGGAAGTTGCTACTGTATAGTCGCAGTACTACACAAGTTACTACTCTGTAGTCGCAGTACTACACAAGTTGCTACTGTATTGTCGCAGTACTACACAAGTTGCTACTCTATAGTCGCAGTACTACACAAATTGCTACTGTATAGTCGCAGTACTACGGAAGTTGCTACTGTATAGTCGCAGTACTACACAAGTTGCTACTCTATAGTCGCAGTATCACGGAAGTTGCTACTGTATAGTCGCAGTACTACACAAGTTGCTACTCTATAAGTCGCAGTACTACACAAGTTGCTACTGTATAGTCGCAGTACTACACAAGTTGCTACTCTATAGTCGCAGTACTACGGAAGTTGCTACTGTACAGTCGCAGTACAACACAAGTTGCTACTCTATAGTCGCAGTACTACGGAAGTTGCTACTGTATAGTCGCAGTACTACACAAGTTGCTACTCTATAGTCGCAGTACTACGGAAGTTGCTACTGTATAGTCGCAGTACAACACAAGTTGCTACTCTATAGTCGCAGTACTACGGAAGTTGCTACTGTATAGTCGCAGTACAACACAAGTTGCCACTGTATAGTCGCAGTACTACACAAGTTGCTACTCTATAGTCGCAGTACTACGGAAGTTGCTACTGTATAGTAGCAGTACTACACAAGCTGCTACTCTATAGTCGCAGTACTACACAAGTTGCTACTGTATAGTCGCAGTACTACACAAGTTGCTACTCTATAGTCGCAGTACTACACAAGTTGCTACTCTATAGTCGCAGTACTACGGAAGTTGCTACTGTATAGTCGCAGTACTACACAAGTTGCTACTCTGTAGTCGCAGTACTACACAAGTTGCTACTGTATAGTCGCAGTACTACACAAGTTGCTACTCTATAGTCGCAGTACTACACAAGTTGCTACTGTATAGTCGCAGTACTACGGAAGTTGCTACTGTATAGTCGCAGTACTACACAAGTTGCTACTCTATAGTCGCAGTACTACGGAAGTTGCTACTGTATAGTCGCAGTAACTACACAAGTTGCTACTCATAGTCGCAGTACTACACAAGTTGCTACTGTATAGTCGCAGTACTACACAAGTTGCTACTCTATAGTCGCAGTACTACGGAAGTTGCTACTGTATAGTCGCAGTACAACACAAGTTGCTACTCTATAGTCGCAGTACTACGGAAGTTGCTACTGTATAGTCGCAGTACTACACAAGTTGCTACTCTATAGTCGCAGTACTACGGAAGTTGCTACTGTATAGTCGCAGTACAACACAAGTTGCTACTGTATAGTCGCAGTACTACACAAGTTGCTACTCTATAGTCGCAGTACTACGGAAGTTGCTACTGTATAGTCGCAGTACTACACAAGTTGCTACTCTATAGTCGCAGTACTACGGAAGTTGCTACTGTATAGTCGCAGTACAACACAAGTTGCTACTGTATAGTCGCAGTACTACACAAGTTGCTACTCTATAGTCGCAGTACTACGGAAGTTGCTACTGTATAGTCGCAGTACAACACAAGTTGCTACTCTATAGTCGCAGTACTACGGAAGTTGCTACTGTATAGTCGCAGTACAACACAAGTTGCTACTGTATAGTCGCAGTACTACACAAGTTGCTACTCTATAGTCGCAGTACTACGGAAGTTGCTACTGTATAGTCGCAGTACAACACAAGTTGCTACTCTATAGTCGCAGTACTACGGAAGTTGCTACTGTATAGTCGCAGTACTACACAAGTTGCTACTCTATAGTCGCAGTACTACGGAAGTTGCTACTGTATAGTCGCAGTACAACACAAGTTGCTACTCTATAGTCGCAGTACTACGGAAGTTGCTACTGTATAGTCGCAGTACAACACAAGTTGCTACTCTATATTCGCTGTACTACGGAAGTTGCTACTGTATAGTCGCAGTACTACACAAGTTGCTACTCTATAGTCGCAGTACTACGGAAGTTGCTACTGTATAGTCGCAGTACTACACAAGTTGCTACTCTATAGTCGCAGTACTACGAAGTTGCTACTGTATAGTCGCAGTACTACACAAGTTGCTACTCTATAGTCGCAGTACTACACAAGTTGCTACTGTATAGTCGCAGTACTACACAAGTTGCTACTCTATAGTCGCAGTACTACGGAAGTTGCTACTGT